>PVJH01023632.1:0-34438 GCA_004026705.1 Nesogale talazaci | reverse complement strand
CCTTAGTAATTTACAAATTATTTTTTCATCCTGTACACTGTACAATGTGTCCCAACACTCACTTCCCTGTTGTCCGTGCCCCAGAGAGGAGGTTACGTGTAGATCCCTGAAGTTGGTTCTCCCTTTCTATTCCTCCATCCCTCCACGCTCCTGGTATTACCACTCCTATTACTAGTCTTGATGGATCATCTATCCTAAGTTTCCCATGTTTCCAACTTCACTGTACATCTCCTGGTCTAGCTGGATTTATGTGGTAGAATTGGGGTCATGATAGTGGGTGGGAGGCAGCATGGGAACTAGAGGAAGGTTGTATATTTCATTGCTCCTACCCTGTATCTTAACTGGCTCATCTCCTCCTTGTAACCCCTCTGCAAAAGGATGTCACCTCACCTATTGATGGGCTTTGGGTCCCCAATCTGTACTCCCCCTCATTAATAATATTATAATTTTAGCTCATTAATGCCTGACACCAGATCCCTTCACCACCTCATGATCACACAGGCTGGTGTGCTTCTTCCGTGTGGGCTTTATTGCTTCTGAGCTGAATGGCCACTTGTTTACTCAAGGCTTTAAGTCCCCAGACGCTATATCTTTTGGTAGCCGGGCACCATCAGCTTTCTTAACCACATTTGCTTATGCACACATTTGTCCTCAGGGATCATATCAGGAAAGTGAGCATGCAAAGTTGTGCTTTTGAGTTCTTGAAGCCTGATATCTCATCCCTTTGACACCTCATGATTCCACATGCTAGTGTGCTTCTTCCATGTGGGCTTTGTTGCTTCTGAGCTAGATGGCTGTTTGTTTACTTTCAAGCCTTTAAGTCCCCAGACGCTCCATCTTTTGATAGCCAGGCACCATCAGCTTCTTTACCACCTTTGCTTATGCACACATTTGTCTTCAGTGATCATGTTGGAAAGGTGAGCATCTTGGAATGCCAATTTGATAGAACAAAGTGTTCTTGAACCGAGGAGATACTTGAGTGGAGGTCCAATGCTCATCTGTTGTCCTACTACTAACCCTATAAGTATACACATTAATCTCTTTCCCCATCCTCACTTATAAATATATGCCCCTATGTACCTACCTGTATTTGAACCTCTATAAATGTTCATTATCCCCCAGTTCCTTCCTCTATTTCCATTTGCTTCCCTCTTGTCCCAATATCATGCTCACTCTCCATTTGGGTTTCAGTATTTTTTCTCTGTTACATTAGTCTTAATCAATCCCTATTGACCTTCTCTCACCCACCTTGTCTCTGCATTTGTATCAATTGTTATTCCCTTTTTCCTGGGCTGGTTGACATCACCACCTTTCCCCCTCCTCCCCCTTTTCAATGTCCCCTACCCTGGAGCCATCAGACTTGTCATTTGCACCTCCAACCTCTTTGTCCAGTCAATCTTGTCTAGATAGACCGATCTCCAGGAGCTCTGAGCGTGGGCTTCCTACCTGGTGGCCATCTTCCTTCCGTCCGACAATTCTGATTTTTTGACCTCTGCAACTAAGAGTGTGTAACCTGCCTTCTTACCTGTTAAGCTTGAATTCATCTATCTTCACACCAACAGCTTATCACTGGAACTGACATATGTGGGCACATTTTGTCCTGATGCTTTATGAGTCAGAAATGCCTTTTCCTGACATCTCTCAAATATATTGGAAACTTGCCAACCTCTACAAAGATAGTTTTATATATACATATATATATTTATACATACATATGTGCACATTATATAATATATAAGCTCCACTGGTTTCACTTCCCTAGGGAGCCTGATGGATTTTAGTCAATTTTCATTCTTGTTATAATAACAAATGTTCTTTATATTATTTTATATGGAATCGATTTTGGTAAGAATTATTGCCAATGATGAGGAATAACGATAGACAACCTCTTTACCATGTGCTTTTCTTGCATCAGTTTATTTACACATTAGGTTTTTTAAAGTCCCAGAAGAGAATAAAGAAGGAGAAAAATTAGAAGTTCAAAAATGGAAGGAACAGAAGAAAAACAATCTTGTTGTTTGCAACTTTGGACCTGTGCCCTCAGTGACACATGAACTGACTATGCCATATGCTATCCACTTTACTTAAGGTGTTTGGGGCACAAAATTCATTAGAGATAAAGTGGACAGGATAATTACTGGAAAATTAAATCCATTGAATACTGATGTTCTAATTCCTGTAATCTTACAAAATGTCCAGCTGCTACGGGATAAACCCGTTGAGTAGTTACCACTTTATATGTGAAAGCGTTTTCCCATTTTTCATTAAAGGGCCTTGTTTGTAGGGTAAAAACGATCTGCATTGGTGTAAATTTTTCTTTCTTTTTTTTTTTAATGTGGTCACTCCAGATGAATACATTTGAAATTTCTTTGAATTTGAAAGATGTTGAATGAACTTGAAATTAGATCAAACAAGTTTAATACATTTAACATTTACATTATATGTGACTATTTCCCTTGATGCCTATGGTTGTTTAGCTAGTTTTCACCTTACCTTTGGGGCAGTAATTATAGGTAAGGAATAGAGGTTGGACATTTCTCAACACTAATACTCATGTCAACTATGGAAAGCGTTGCTCCGGGAATAATTTCTGTCTTTGCCTCCATAAGAAAGGGACATTAATACTTACGTTCCTCACAGGGGTGCTGTAGTATTAAACACTAATGTTGGTGATTTCCACAAGCCAAGTTTATTAGTAGCAGAAGCAAATAATCTTACCCATCAAGAAGAAAATTATAGCATTTTCATCTTCCAAAATTTCAAACAAAGCTTCCTCCAGATCCATTTATAATGGACAAGATGTTCTTCTGGTCTTATAGATTTTCTTTTTTAGAAAAAACACCAGTATATTTCAAAAGACAATAATATTTCTTACAATAAAAAGGAGGTGAAAATAGTGTTCTCTGGTTGAGAGGAGCCTTATGCCTACTTCCCTGAGATCCTTCAATCTTCAAAGGAGGGTCATTCATATAAATTCAGTTAAGACAGTAATGTGTGACTCTGATCCTGCCCTGACCTCTATCCACCTTAAAAAACAGCTCTAATATCTCAAACAGTAAAATCTCCACCAAAAGGTACCTTCCCTGCTGCCAAACAGATAGATAGCCTTTGTCTGAACTCAATTTACAAAACAGGGACATCACTGTATGTTAGCCACTTTAACAGATTCAAGTTCGTTTTCAGAATATACATCTACCTTCACAGAGAGTAAAGCAATGCTAAGCCAAAAAAAAAAAAATGAAAGTACTGACAGGCCAGTAAGACAAAAAAAAAAAAAAAAAAGAAGTGTTGGTTAATCTATAGCTGTAGACTCTTTAAAAATAAATAAATAAAATTAATATCCATTTATTCATCTTCAAATACCATTTCATGGGACTATTCTCCCTTCACCCAAAACTTCTGAATGTCGTGGAGACAGTCATTTGCCGTGTGATGTAGAAAGCTGTCAGTACTTCTGATGTAGTCACCTCCAGGTCTGATCCTATGATACTTGATGAAAACAAGTACAAGGGTACATACAAGACCAGCATTTCTTACGAGACATCAAGAAATACATGAAGCACTTTAGGTGCTTGGCCTTAAGCGCAGCTAGAACAGTAGCAGGTTGCAAACAATCTATGAATCTAGAGATGGCAATAAACAGGATCACTTTCAGTTTATGAGCTGTTAAGCCTGTTTCGTAAAGTAGTTCCTGTTGACTGACAGTTAAAACATTGGGTCATTTACTAGTTCCTGTGTTATGTGCCAAGTGACACAAGGCCATGAAAAATGATGGTGGTGGGAGAGAAATCTTACAGCAAAGGCTCTTCTTGTGGAACCACCTATAGGGGAGATGAGCAAAAGGTGGAGACAGAGTTCAAAGCTGTAAAGCTCTTCAAAAGCAAAGTCTCAGGCTACGAGTAAATAACAATATATAAAACACAATTTTCAGTGACAACCCCACATTGTCAATATTATAGCACTATTTATAGCAGTGTAGGTGGAAGACTATGAGAAGTTGAAAACAACTTTATCCTGAACAACTTCCACTTATGCTTTGACAGTTTAAACTAATTAGTGCAGTCAATGTTTATGAAGATGCTTTAAGTGTATTGGTAAGTTTACATAAAATATATTGTATTTTATGACTCCCTCCTATGAATTTTATGCTTTCCTATGTAATCTATTTTATAAGTCATGGTATTTTGAACTTCTAGGTCCAATTTGCTAATTGAGGCCCTAAAATACTCTATAATATCCTACTCAAAATGAATTAAAGTACTTGGTAAAATATAAATAAATTAAGAAAGGGAAATACATTTCCAAGTTTAAGAATGCAGGGAAAAGACTGTTAAAGCTGAGTGATGGTAGCTAAATATCATAATATCTCTGTTTCCAAAGTACTTACTAAAAAAGAAGTCAAAGTCACAGAAGACATGAGGAGACAGGCATGGATAAAGTGTGTTTGTCTGTAAGCTGCAGCTAGAAGTCATTATTTTTTTTAAAAAGGCACTGACCTCAAGTATGGGGGAAGAAAATAATCCTACAATCCAGAAATCTAAGAGGGCATTTTATCCTGAATTTATAGCTGTGAGAATATCATATTTATTCAATCGGTATGTTGAGAAAATTATCCTAGAACTTGGTATACAAGATGAAAAATGAGACATCAGGATTGGAGGCTGACTTATTAAAAGCCTGCCCTATTCATAGGACATAGCCTTACTTGCCGAAAAGTTAGGCAGACATTATTAGAAGCACATGACTACTAAGTTGAAGGATTGCAGCTGTTGGTATGGAGTACAACTCAATGTAAAGAAAACCAAAATCCTCACAACAAGACCAATAGACAAAATCATGAAAAATAGAGAAAAGATTGAAGTTGTCAGAGATTTCATTTTGCTTGGACCCTCATTCAACGCTGATGAACACAGTAGTCAAGAAATCAGACAATGCATTGTGTTGAATGCATCTGCTGAACTAGACCTCTTCTAAGTTTTTAAAAGCAAAGATTTCACATTGAGGAATAAGATGTGCCTGACTCAAGGTATAATATTTTGTGTCATCGCATATGCATGTGAAATTTGCATAATGAATAAGGACAGCTAATGAAGAAGTGAAGCATTTGAACTGAAGTGTTGACCAGTATTATTGGAAATACTGTGGACTGACAGAAGAACAAATAGATCTGTCTTGGAAGAAGTACAGCCAGGATGTCCTTTTGAAAAGAGGAGGGTGAAACTTCATCTCATGTACTTTAGACAAGATAGCAGGAGTGACAAGTCTCTGGAAAAAGACATCAGGCTTGGTAAAGTGGAGCATCAGGGGAAAAGAGGAAGACTTCCAACAAGATGGATTGCCACACTGGTTGCAACATGGGTTCCTATGTAACAATTACGAGGATGACAGAAGACTGGGATAGTTTTCACTTCATCAGAGCTGAAAGCAAACCTTGATAAATTCCATCTTTTTTCTGTTTACATATTATAATATCTTCTCATCTAGATGTGAGGATTTGTGTCTCGTTACATGGAGTCTCAGTCCACGCTGAAGACTGAAAATCTTGATCTTCATGATCACATGCTTCAAGTAAAATCCTTCTTACTTGCAAGTCGTGTCATCTGCACAGCACAGGTTGTTAGTAAGCTTTCTTCTAAGGCTGTTGCCACAGTCTTCTTCATGCAGGTGTTTCTTTGTTCTGTTTACACTGATCCATGTAAAGATTCCGTGGGAATACAGTGAACCGTTCTGGAATTCTCATTCTTCTCAAGGATTTCCGTAGTTTATTATGGTCTACGCAGTGGAACACCTTCGTATAACCAATAAAACGCCAATAAACATTTGCTGGCATTCATTGGCTTGAGTCGAGAGCCATCTGACATCCTCAATGATATTGTTTGTTCCGCACGCTCCCTGGCTCTGTACTGATGCAAGTATTGCGGGATACTTTTTGGCAAAATTTTACTTTCATGTGATATCAATCATATATATCATTCTATAAATATTGCTACATAATTTGAGCGTAATATCAGGTCACTTTCCTTTGGTACAAATTTGAATCTTATCCTGGCAGTTGGGCAGATAGTCCAAATTCCTTGACATAGATGAATGAATGCTTCCAATGATTCATTAGCTTGCTGAAACAGTTCTTTGGTATTTCATTAATTTCTGGAGCCCTGTGTTAAGCTAGATTGTTTAAATATAATCATATATTTATGTGTTATATGCATATATCTATGAGAAAGAACTTTGTGCTAAGAAGTAATTTACTATCAAGGAGGCATCCTTACCTAGTTGAACTTCCAGTCAATAGGTTCAATTCTCGTTGAAGCCTCTTTCACACTCATGTTAGCTACAGGCCAAGGACCTAGAAGATCACTGGCCAGGGGTGCTGAGTCATGTGGAACCAAGATGAGAAACATGGCAGGTCGCTGACACTCGTAGGGTCAGGCAGACCACATTGCTATATCATTGTCTGGCACAGAATCCCAGCAATCAGTTGGGTGAAGGAGTAGATAGAAATTGCCTCTGTTTCACATCTCTACCAAGGATATGTCATCAGGCTAACATTGATTCACAGGTGGGATTCCATGTCTACACTTTCATACCACTTCAAATGAGCATAACATCTAACTACCATACCTGGTTTTGTTTAATGTTTCCAGGGCTTTTGGACTGCTTCCTTCTGAACTCCTGGTTCTTATTCATATGCTACCTCTTAAAGTGGTTGAATGTAGTTCTTTTGGATACAATGGTTTTGTGTATTCTTTCCATTGTTGAATGATTCCGACATCAATGAACAATTTGCTCATTGAATTTTTCAATACGGCAGGTGAAGCCTTGATTTTTTTTGCCCTGAGTTCTGTTAGTTTAAGATTTTCTTATCATGTTCGTTCTTTTGGGTTTTCTACCTCTTAAGACTGTACATTTCTTTATAATATTTTACTTTATTTTCTCAACCTGCCCTTTGAAATTTTTTGTTCAGCTCTTTGACATCATCATTTATTCCATTTTTCTTAGCTACCCTATAACTAAGACAGGGCTCGTGACATCCACTTTGAGCTTTCCTTTCTTTGTAATGACCTTTGACTTTCTTCATGGATGATGTCCTTTTCCATCATTAGTGTTCAAGGAAACAAATGCTTCTGCAGATACGCTCCACATGGAGAAGGGATACAGGTGGAATAAATTCAATGTTGCACTTTAACTCTCATGGACTAATTTAATTTTCCTCACCTTTAAATTGAACTTTCATAAGACCAATTGATGGACTATTCTGCATTCAGACCCTGCCCTGTTGATATTGAGCTCATCTATCGGCTTTCCCACAGATGTTGTCAACTGTTTCTGGGTATTTCATTTGAAGAAGTCGCCTTTGTGTTATTGAAAAAAAGGCATCTGCAGTGAAGAGTTTCTTGGTCTTGCAAAATTTTGTCATTTGGTCTCCAGTTTTGTTTCAATCACCAAAACCATATTTTAAAACTATTGTTCCTTCATCCTTGTTTCCAACTTTTGAGTTACAGTCATCAATAATTATTTATGTACTTTGATTGCAATTTCTTTAATTTCTGTATTACTAGCTTAAGTAATGGTGCCTAAATTTCAATTTAGTAGTTGGTGTGTAAATTTGAATATTAATGGTATGGACGGATCTCCTGTTATGCCGGTAGATAATATCCTATCACAGACTGACTGGATTTGACTTCAAGATATAAATTGAAATTATATTTTATGATGAATGAAATACCATTCTTCTTGAAGCTGCCATTTCCAGCCGAGTAAATAAAATGATTTTTCTGATGTAAAGTGTCCAATACCAGTCCATTTCATTTCACTAACACCTAGAACAATGGTTCCTCACATGTAGGTCGCAACTCCTTTGGGGGTCAAATGACCCTTTCACAGGGTTCGACCAATTCATAACAGTAGCAAAATTATAGTTATGAAGTAGCAATGAAAATAATGCTATGGTTGGGGGGGTCACCACAACACGAGGAACTGTATTAAAGGGTGACGGCATTAGGAAGGTTGAGAACCACTGACCTAGGATGTCAATCGTTATGGGCACCATTTCATCTTTCACAAACATTCAATTTTCCTAGAACACATTGTACATTCCAAGTTCCAATTATTAAAGGATGTCTCTATGCATTTTGAGTCGAGCTCCACCAACAAATGAAGGTCCCACAGGCTTCACTCCATCTATGTCATTATGATTGACTTTACCTTGAGAAAGACACTCTTCCTCGGTCATAGATTGAGTGTCTTCCAACTGGAGAGGTTTGTTTTGGGGCCCTACTTCTCACAATGTCCTGCTTCTACTCATGAGGTTTACAGCGTTGGCCTAAGTTTTGCTGCATATGGTTTTCAGCAGCTAATTCCTCTGAGGTGGGCAACAAACTCCTTTTTCATAATCTGTTCTTACTCAGGAGGTTTCCCTGAAATCTACACACTTTGGATGACACCACTGGCAGTTGAAATACTGACAGTGTTGTTTCCAGCATCACAGCGATGCACAATTCACCAACATAGGGCTAAGTGACAGACAAAAAATGGTGGCATTGTCTAACATGCATGTGAAAGTAGGCAATGAACTAGGAAGACCAGGGAAGAATTGCTGCATTTGAACTATGGGGCTGAACAACTATCAGCAGATGGACATGTTTGTACTTGTTGACAAATATACCTCCAAAGTGACAGATGTAGAATTATTATGTCTCAAAAATTAATTTGAGAATTTGAAAAGTATCAAAGAGAAATAAAGTAAATTCTCATTGAGTTACTGGATTTTCTGATGGAGCAGTAATGTTTATATTAGAGTTAAAGTGAAAGCAATATATATACACACATGATTAATAGATGCTTATGTTAATTGAAGAAAAATTGCTTTTCCGTGTCTTCATCTTTGCAAAATCATCTATGGTTATAAATAAAATTTTTACATACTTTATGTCTAATTAGAATAGTGACTTAAGTAATTAAAACATAAAGCCTATAGTATTTTAAAACATGTTCAACTTACTTTATAACTATTGATTAGTTTTTATACTTTTATTTTTGTATAACTGCTAATTATGTTTTAGATTATATCATGAGGCACAATTGTATTAACATTTTACATCACAATGTTTGGTTTATCTTTTATCGTTATAAAAATTATCCTTATATATGGTAAAATTTCTTATCTGAAAGTTTGGATTTGTGTCCTTTCCTTGTGTATTAAAGATGCAATTTTTATGTTTTGATGGCCCTCTAGAAATTCAGACAGCATACTTGATTTATTATAATTTAATATAAAATAGTCTACTGTCTTCAAAAACTTTAACTTCCCTTCTGTAACCCACCACATTTTCCTGGCACATGTATTATTTAAAGTATGAAGAAAATGTTTTTAAACATTCAACTTATAATCTGTGTTGTGTTCTTCCTTCCCTTTAGTATCCTGCTGTGTCTTGCACTCAGATGGAGTGGAATGTGGAATTGTATTTAGATCCCCCAACAAAAGCCATATTAATGGGATTTTTACACCAGGGAACTTCTGGAGAATGTGCATTAGCCGCACATTAGCTAATACACCCAAAGAAAACTACACGAGACTCTACGCCTAGAAAACCACACAAAATCCACGTTTACTGGAAATATCCAAATTATTGCTGGAAAAAGGTTTTATCTGATTGCGTGACCTAGAGCTGAACTGCAGCCACTTTTTATTTCAAAAGTGTAGACAGAGACTGGTACTAACTATCTAGTCAGGTGCACATTTTCATTCCAGAGTTTTTGTGACAGAAGTTGCTGAGACGGCAGAAATCTGGGGAGCTTCTGCCGAGCAATCAGGCACAGGCCAGAGGAGTGTGTTCTTGGGGAGACATCAGGAGTCATGGCTTGAGCAGACAGTGTGCACATTCCTATACTCAGGAGCATGAACTGATGTAAAACTTTGTCAGGCAAGTACTCTTGAGTCTCATGGCACATGGCCAAATGCAGCAGGATTCTGAATCAGCAACAATGTGAGAAAACTAAACTTCCTCCCCCTCTCCCCCCCTGGTTTGGGCTCTGGTGTCAAAGTCTGGACAGTCCTCTAGGATAAGGCCAGTAATTTCAGTGGCATATGTCTAAGCTAATTCTGATCTTTCAAACACCACTTAAAATTATGGGGCAATATCAGTAGAAATCTAACCTTTCAAGGACACATGCATAGGGAAGCAGATGGCTGGCAACAGACTGTTTAATCCCAAATCAAATAAGAGAATCAGCACTTCAGGATGACTGCTTATATAGACACTTTTGTCAGATAATGTGGCTGAGAGCCACACTTCCACACAATAAGCTCCATAGAGTTTGTGATATACTCATTGATCAATGGCGAATTCATTAAGCTTGTACAGCACTCAGTGAACTGAATAGAGAAGAAAAGACACTGTCCAAGACTAGCATGAGTTTACATTAAAGATAACAAGGAGTTCATCTTTTAGTGCCTAGTCTTTTTTTATTGGTTATTGTTTTCATTGCTTTATGCAGTCTGAAGAAAAATCCAAGGAAGTTTGACAGTGAAGGTTGAAGATAGGGAATATGCTTTCCCAGAGCTAACATAATTGAAGAATGCTTTCACATTAGCCTTTCTCAGTGTAAACCATCTGTAGATATCCTCCCACCTAAGCACGTAACCAGGAGTTCCTCATGGGCAAGGCTTTCCTGTGATTTCTGACATAATGGTTGCTGCTTCTGGAAACAATCTTTTTTACATTAAGACACACCTAGGCTTTGTTATCCATTTTAAGGGAAAGTTCTTAAATGTAAATTAAAATTGTAGCATGGAATGATTTTACCTAACTGTGCCTTTTAATAATAGGGTAGGAAAGAACCTATGGTCTAATTTATTAAGAAATATTTATCTTAAACAATGTTTTACAAAATTAATGTTCCCACAGGACTTCTCAGACCTGGTGTGTGTGTGTGTGTGTGTGTGTGTGAGAGAGAGAGAGAGACAGAGAGACAGAGATTAAAATATGATGGAATACACTTTTTGAAATATTGAAAATCATTTGTACCTTTAACAAGAGCAGCTTTTGTTTTCTTATAAGTTCATTTTGATGTTAAGCCTTTTGCTTTCCTCTGATAAAGACCTGTCAATCCCCACAAAGACTTACTAATGTCCTAGTAGTTGGAATGACAAAAAAAAAAATATGGAGGCAAGAATGCAGAATATTGCAATAGTTGGAGCAGAAATAAAGGAGTATAAAATAAAGTAGATTGGGGTCTTGTTCGTGGGAGCCAAAAAGAGGAATCCAGCTTTTCAAACATTATAAAAGAAGGAAATGGCAGGACATAGAAAGGTCCTAGATGCAAGGTAGAAAGACAGATAATCAAAGATGGACTCAAGGTTGTAACCCTGAGCGATGGGAGAGTTGTCGTGCTGCTAGCAATAATGGACAGTAGAAGGGAAAAATGATAAGCCTGGTCTATATGGCATTTTTAACTGTGGGGGCACAATAAAGGAAATTTTTATATGTGAAGGGAAAAAATCCAAAATCAATAAGATTTTATAAAATGTTAAGAAAATTAAACATTTCTCACACTAATGTCAAAGAAACCCTGCTAAGATAAGAGTTTATTTTTAGTTTATAGCTAATTGTTTCGGTTGTTTGGCCTAATTTGCTTTTGTTTTCCTCCTCGATGCTATTCATTGTCATTTTAACCTCCACAGTAACATAGTGGCACAAAGTATGTATAATATACCTTAAAGGCATATAGCCACACAATTGCATATGCATAGAAGCAAATAAGGTAAATTTGATCCACAAATGCAAATTGTCCTCTTTGGGAAAGCAAAGGAAAGTCTTATTGTCCTCCTTGGGAAAGCAGAGGAAAGTCTTGGGGAAAAGTACCTGAACATTCTAACCTTGTCAAAGGGTTCTAATTCAATTTGCTAAGGTAATGCAGATGAGAATGACAATGACAAGCCTCCATTTGATTTGAAGAGCCACAGAGTTTTGCAGTACCACAGAAATCCTGTCATGACCAACTCATTTTCTACCCTGAATGTTTTACTGATAGCATGTTGCTGATATTCTGTGCTGTAGAGTCAATTCTAACTCAGGGAGACTCCATGCTAAGGAGAAATCACAGCGGGGTCCTGTCCCATCCTCACAATGGGTCTTGTGTGGAGCCCATTACTGCAGGCATTGGATCGATCCACATGGTGGAGGGTCTTCCTGCTTTACAATGACCCACTGCTTTATCAAGCATGTACCTTTCCAGGAACGAGTCCCTTGTGACAATATATCCAAAGTACTTGGGATGAGATCTCCCCATCCTTGCATCCCAGGATCATTCTGGCTATACTTCTTCCCCATCAGATCTGCTTGCTTTCTTCACAATCATGGTACCTTCAATATTCTTTGCCTGCACCATAATTAAAATGCACCAAATCTTCTTTAGTCTTTCTTAGTCAATGTCCTACTTTCTTAGTCAATGTCCTACTTTCACATGCATATGCTATAGTAGGAAAGACCATAGCTTGAGACAGTCATACCTTAGTTCTCAAAGTAGCATACTTGTTTTTCAACATTGGATAGAGGTCTTGTGCAGAAGACACTCAATGGAACATATTATATGATCTTTTTTATCTTGCTTCCATGGTCATTGTTTAAAATCCAGGCAAGAAGAAATTCTTAACATGAACCATTTCTTCACTTCCCAAGTTATCATGTTTTCAATAATTGAAGGCATGTGTGCATCAAAGGGGGAAAGTTGAAGTAGCATGGATTTTGATACAATTATATGGGATATTCACCACTTGTCTATCAATTTGTCACATTGTGGTAGCTTTGTGTTTCTGTGATGATGGAAATTATGTTGCTGGCATTTCAAATATCATCAGGATCACCCAAAATGAACAGGTTTTAGTGGAGCTTCCAAACTAAGAACAGACCTGGAAAAAGGACTTGGCCCCCCCACCTTGGAGAAACAAGCTGCTGAAAAACGTAGTCACAGCTACAAAATATTGTCCAAATGTCAAAGGAATGGAAGCAGAACATTGTCAGATAGAACGCTGGAGAATGGGTCCCTTGGATCGGAGGACAATCATGATAGCATGAGTCAACAAAAACCTATACGAGTAGAGCCTTCTGGATCTTCATTTGCTGATGGGGCACTCATAGATCAAGTTAAAGAGAAAAAGGAGGAAATATCTGTAGCTGTGGTGAGAGAAACAAAGCTGGATATCTCATGATAGAATTTTTTGAGACCACAGCTTATTCAAAGCAAATACCCATTTCAACAGCACAAGAGGCACAAAAGATAACAGCACACAGACTTCCCCAGATTGAACAAGCAGAAATCAAAGTGATTGGATCTGCAGGAAGAGATTCTGGAGAAGGTCAAAATCAGCAGCTCAAGCCAAAGGAGAGGCTAAATTAAGACAAATATATGAGAGCCAAAATACAACCTCCAGTCTATCTCAGCTGAATTTCAAGAACAAATTTTTCATTGAACACGAACAACAGAGACCTGATGAGCTGGGGGATGACATGAAGACCGTCATTCATGAAGAAAGCAAAAAGTCATTTGAAAGATGGGGAATAAAGAAAAGATCAAAGTGGATGACAGAAGCATCTCAAACTTGCTATTAATTGCAGAGGAGCTAAAAGCTTCATTAATGGTGATGTCAAACAGCAAATAATAAATATCGAAGGGCAGGCCAAGAATACAAAGACAAATATTGTATTGAAATGTGCAAAGATCTAGAATTAGAAAACTCAAAGGGAAGAGCCTTCTCAGTATATCTTAAATTAAAAGAACTCAAGAAAAAAATTCCAGCCTCAAGTTGCCATATTAGAAAATTCTATGTGCAAAAATCTTGAATGATGCAGATCATCAAGAGGAAATGTAGAGGACAAGCCAAGGGACCAGACTAAAAAGAACCATTTCAGGAGGCAGCATATGAGCAAGAAGTAATGGTGCTAGGGGAAGAAGATCAGTCTGAACTGAAGTTGCTAGCCAAAAACACACATGCCAGGCATTTATGAAAAACCAATTTAAAGGCTTCAACAAGCTGAGGAAGCACTTACTCCTGTGAGGGCTACTTTTCTAATTCTTGGAAGAGATCCATATTTGTTCCCATTCCAAAGAGAGGTGACCCAACAGAATGCTCAAATGTTCAGAACAATATGAATGACTTCACATGCAAGCAAAATCATGTTGAAGATTATCCAATAGTGGTTATCCCACTTCATTGTCAGGGAGTTTGTGGCGGTCATGTACTTATGTTAATTTCATGATTGAGATGTAGGAGTGGAGTCTAGCCTGTTTATCTGGAGATAGCCATTGAGTAGCCAATGAGGCCTCCGTGTGGGCATGGCTTTCTCCTGATACATCTGGGAAATCTTGCGATATTTCCCTTGTGAAGATGAGAAGCTATGTCCCCAGTTGTTGGGAGTTAGTCTCAGAGACCATGAATCACGGATGAGATAAGATGGCAGTGTCTGCAGAGCTGAAGGAGCAGGAGGAGAAGCTACCCGGTCTTGCCCTGATGGAACAAGACCTCTGAAGCTGGGGATGCCAGAACTCTGCACCCACTGGCCTGTGACTTTGTGAGTCAGAAGGAGACGTTATAGACTGGTATTGGGCACATGGGCTAATATTGGATTTATGATTTGAACTAGACTGGGCTGGGATGCTTTCTTAATGTCCCATTGCTTTTGTATATAAACATTTTCCTTATATCCATATGTGTGGCTATGAATTTGTTCCTCTAGTTTACCCAGACTAACACAGAGTAGATAGAGATTCTGGTCAGATTCAGAAGAGGATATGGAGCAAAGGATATAATTTCTGGGGTCACATGGGTCTTGGCTGAAATCAGTGAATACCAGAAAGATGCTTATTTGTGTTTCGTTAACTTGACAAAGGACTTTGACTCTGGGGATCATAACAAACTAACAATAATCTTGAGAAAAATGGGAAATCTAGGACACTTCACTGTGTTTTCATGAAACTTACACATAGATAAGGAGGCAGTTGTGGAAATGGAACAAGGGAATCCTACATGGTTGGGAAAAGTGTATAACAGGATTGTATCCTCTCACCATAATTTAATCTGCATGCTCAGCAAGTCCTTAGAGAAGCTTGTTTATATGAAGAAGAATGCAGCATCAGGATTGGAGGAAGTTTTACTAATAACCTGAGACATGCAGATGACATAACCCTGCTTTCTGAAAGTGAGGCAAAATGGAAGTCCTTGTTGATGAAGATCAAGGTTTGAAGCCTTCAGTGTAAATTATCATGCAATATGAAGAAGACCAATATCCTCACCACCAGACCAATAGGTAACATCATGGTGAGTGAAGAAAAGTTTGAGCTTGTCAAGGATTTTGTCTTGCTTGGGTTCCCGATCAATGCTCATGGAAACAGCAGTGAAGTGACCAAAAGATTAGTTGCATTAGCTGATCTGTTGCCTGATAAATCTTTAGAGTACTGAAAAGCCAGGATGTTTCTATGAGGACTATGAGGTCTGCCTGACCCAAGCCGTGGTAGTACTAATGGCTTCATGTGAATGTAAAAGTTGGACATTCAATAAAGAAGACTGTAGAAGAATTGATGCATTTGAATTGTGGTGCTGGAGTAGAATATTGAAAGTACTATGGACTGCTAAAAGGACAAACCAATCTGTTTTGGAAGAAATATAGCCAGGGTGCCCTTTAGAAGCAAGGATGGAAAGACATTGTCTTACATCTTTTGGACAGATTGTGAGGAGAGACCATTCCTGGAAACGGTCATAATGTTTGGTAAATTAGAGGGGCATTCAAAAAGAGGAAGGTCCTAAACAATATGAATTAGCAGCATGGCAGCATCAATGGGCATGCTGCCTTTCTTCTCAAGACTAGAAATACAAAGTGCAGGACCAGGCAGTGTTTCATTCTGTAACAATGGGTGGATACTGTCTAAACGGTACCCAGCAGCAACAAGAACATATGGAACACAGATGTCCCAAGTGCATTGTAATGGTAGGATTGGTAGGATGAGGCCTACTCCAGATTCATATAGTTATACAATGTGAACAAACAGCTGTATGGCTAAAACTGGAATAAGCGCTTCCCAAGAAACTTCAGACTGAAAAAGGTTGGTGGACAATATGTGATCCATGATTCACAATAGGGACTAACTCAAGTGCATTTCAAATATGAGGTAAGTGGCAGATTTAACAAAGCCTGCAATAATGTTTTATATTCCTATTCTAAGCAAAATGTTTTAGTGAGCGAACATGAGTATTCAATAGCACCAAAACTGGAAACAATGAAAAAGACCTCGGTTTCATAATATATTGATAAATGAAACATTTGAAAAATAGTACTGTTGAATACTGAATGACTAAGCCAGTCACAATAGAGACTGCTGAAGCATTGTTTTCTTTTTACCCTTGTTTGTTCTCTATGACAATATTAAACAAAATATTGACACACACGCAGCCTGTAAACTGTAGCTGTTTTGTACAGATAATTTGATATTCAAATACATTAGAAAGAATGAAACTAAACCACTACTACTAGTGCAATTTCTAACAATATCTAGAGCAATGAATTCCCAAATAACAAAAAAAAAAAATGAAAGCAGAGTAAGAAGCTTTCTTTGAAATGAGCTCAGAAAAACCAGACCTAAATCAGAAAAAAATTGTACTTCATGCTACAAATTTCACCCTTATCAAGCCTTTAATAATCAAAACTGCCTGCATAATTTATAATTTAGTGTATACAAGGGAAATTTCCCCCAGCTGTAGAATAATGGCTAAGCACATGACTCAGGAGTAAGCAGACACTGGCTTCAGTTCTTGCTATGTGGCATATTAACAGTGGGAATTTCAGCACGTTCTGTAGTCACTCTAGGCCCCAGTTTTCTCATGAATACTAAAACCAAAATAAAACAAAATAAAGGGAGAGAGAGAATAATGGCATCTTAATAAACGCAAATAATTGTTATACATATTTTTTCCTGAGAATATGTTCCTGAATTCAAGGTGGTGCCTATGGCCAAATAGCAAAGTAGGTTTTTGATTTGTTTTAATGTCTGGTTGAACATATAAAGCCTTAAATATAAGACTATGTATAATAAAAGATCAGATAGTGTAACATTTGGTGGTTTCAGGAATTGCAAATTGCAGAGAATAATTTCAGATTGTAATGTGAAATTTCAAGAGGTGAGGTCATTGGTTCCAGCCAATGAGCTAGATCTTCATGTGATTGATGTTTTGTCTCTGTATAGAGAAAGGACATAGCACTTAGAGAAGCCCTAGTTGCAGTGATTAAGTGTCTTGTCACTAAACAAAAGGCTGATAGAAGCTACAAAGAAGAAAGTTGTGATAGTCTGCTTCCCTAAATATTTATAACCTTAGAAACCATACAGTGAACTTCTACTTTAGTCTAGAGTTTCCTTTAGGTGTGAATTGACTTGACAGAAATGGATTTGGTTTTCGTTTGAGGGCAAAAAGTATTACATGGGAGTCCCCATATCATTCTCTAGCAATCCATCAAAATTACTGTTTCCTGTGTTCCTAAAACTTACGCCTCCAGAGTCTTATGCTTCCGTTCCACAAATTGTAGCTGTGAATTTCTAGATTCATGAAATGCTTAAGATTTTGAAGTTATTAACCCTGAAAACTTACTTTCCTGATAGGTTCAAATATACTCCTTCACATCTGCGTTGTTCAGGGTTTTTCTTCTTGACAGGACAGGAGTATTAATGGAGCTAAAAGTGAAAGCCAATGGGGTTCACTTTTGAACTAAAATATATTTGAAATAAGATGTACTTAGGAACTTGTAGATTTTTTAGTCTGACAAAAGAAAAAAGACAAATGAGAATATGTACACATTTATCTAGAATCTAAAATTAAGACAAGTGTTCAAGAGAGAAAGCATAGATGAAGAACAGCTATGACTAGTTTAGACAGGTTAGTCTCTTCTAAGGAAGGAACAATAAAATTGAAACCTGAAAAATGAGTGTGGCACTAATTTGGTGTCATTTCATGGATGAGAGTGCCAGGGTGCAGTCTAGCCTATCAATCTGGAGATAGTCAATGAGTCTGCTGTGTGGACATGACTTTCTCCTAAGACTTCTGGGAAGTGTTTCCGTATTTCCCCCTTGAAGGTAAGAAACTTAAGATTCAGTCCTTTGGAGATGCTCAACAGAGAAGACACAGGCTGACTTACTGGGAGACATTGCAGCATAAGACCCATGGCAGCATGCTGATAGACCCTGAGCTCTGGAAACTAGAGAAGCCATGGGGTGAAAACTGCCAGTGCTGAGATGCTTCTACCACCACTGGATACATAAGACTGCACCCACTGTCCTGTGATTGTCCTGGCATCATTGCATGTGCTTCATGAATCTGAAGAGGACTTATGGATTGGTATCGGCGATATGGGTTAATATCAAACTTATGACCCTGGACTGGACTGGGTTGGGATTTTTTCTTACAGTATAGTTGCTCTTGCATATAAACCCTTCCCTTATATACACATACACATTTATGAATTTGTTTCTCTAGTCTACCCAGACTAACACAATGAGTAAGATGAAGCAGCAGAATTTTGAGGGAACAGCATGCACAACAGCTCAGAAATGGCAAAAAAGAAAAGTTGGCATCTTCAGTGAAGCACAATGTGGACTGATTTGTGACTCAAGCCATATGAACAGGGCAGAGCCTGAGATGGGTCTAGAGTAGCTGACATGAGTTAGTGGGAACAGGTAAATTTACACCATGATAAGGAGGGTTTCTCTAGACAGTCAAGAGAAATACTAAAAGGTTTTAAATAGTGAAGTAAAATGATCTTGTTATGAGGAGCTCTTCTTGTGGTCTTCTGGAAAATGGCTTAAGGTGGGGTCAACAAAAGAAAAGGCCCTGGTGAAGAAGCCACAGCACGTGCAGCGATCGTAATGTTTGTCCCTAAGATCCTGGAAAAGGAGGTGAAAGTACGTGAACCAGTTCAAGATGGATTTCTGGAAGTGAAAAAATAAGGATATCCAAATTACCTGGTGATGAAGGAGAGATGGGAGAACAAGATATGAAGGCTGAGTGCAGACCTATAGCCTCAACAGAAAGGTGCATTGTGATATTTACTGCTAAGGAAACCCTCCGAGAAGTGCAGCCTTAGAGAGTAGGAGCTACTCGTGGGGAAGTGAAGGAAGCAGTGGGTCACATGTGGACATGGACATGGTGAAGATGACAAAGAAGAAGCAACGTTGAGTAGAGAATGAGAGTGACTGATGATATTCAAAACAGCAGGGATGGATGAATTATCTTTGAGAAAAATAGCAGTGTGGGAAAGAACTGCATGCATATAGTAGTCAGTCGCAAGCAAAGACTCGACCAGTCAGTGGTAGCGATCCCTGGGGAAGAAACCTGTTAGCCATGCCTGATCCAAATCATGCTCAGTTTTTCATCTACATCTAACATTGTAGATATGAATTTTAATATCTGTAATAGCTTAGGGAATATATGAAATGTTTGATTTTGTTTCTTTAGCTGGAGAGGATAGCTTAGCAAAAGCAACATGACTGAACATCTGCTATATTTCAGGCACTGAAGTGAAGGCTTTGAAATACCAGAGGAATGAGAAAGCAGCTGAAAAAAAACAAACAAACAAACAAGCAAGAGACTAAAAAGAGAAGAGGGTAAAAGAAAGATAGAGAGAGAGAAATAAGTCACTACAAAAGGCAAATCAGAGAAGAAATCATTTAAAATCTATGGATTTTAATAAGATCTTGTTATTATCAATCAGTATTTTCTTTCATCAATACTCATTTCCTATCCTGTCAAGAAGAAAAAAACAGAACAACCCACAAAACTAGTCTCAAATTTTGGTATTTTTAGCATAAAACAAAATACTCATGTCTAATTTCAATTACTGTTAGCCCCAATTATAAACTATGTAAAAATCCCTATAAGACAAAATTCTGACATTTAAGAACTAATAATACATTGAAGTTGACCTTTTTTCTTTAAGTACTGTTTCCTGATTGAGGTGCGGAATTAGGTGTAAGCTTGCTGTTACACATGCCAAGTGGAATATGAAGTGCTGGCAAGGTTTTTCAGTCAACCAACTTGTAATTAAAAAAAAAAAAGCCTCTTGGAAAAAGTCAAAAGTCCTGATAAAAATATATACCATTATGTTAACAATGATACTTACTAGTCAGTGCTTTAAAAAATAAAATGTTTCATACAAAGCGTCAACTTGTTTTATAGTTTGAAAAAAAATTCGTAGCTCGCCTCATGGTATGGAGAAGTCAACCTGAATTCTAATTACATTCTAGGTCATTGGCTGAGATAGGAGGGGCTGTTTCCCAAATTATTTACACATGATTTCATTTTGCCAATACCAAGCTCACAGAAGCATTTGACAATTAAAGCAAAATA
Source organism: Nesogale talazaci (assembly GCA_004026705.1). Taxonomy (NCBI): domain Eukaryota; kingdom Metazoa; phylum Chordata; class Mammalia; order Afrosoricida; family Tenrecidae; genus Nesogale; species Nesogale talazaci. Next base: position 14,052 of record PVJH01023632.1, on the reverse strand, counting down.
TATAAATCCAAAAGATTAAAAAAAAATAGCCCACTGCTTAAAGTGAACTCCATTTCAGGGACCCCTATAACAGGTTTTGGAGTTTCAGTGTTCCCCAAAATGGGAGAGATTGCCCTCAATGGGACACTGGGGGCTGCCAAAATAGATACTATACATTGTGCTGGACTATCGGCAACAGTGCAAATGTTTTTAAATAAGTAGGGATTCTGAGTAATTTTTTTTCTGGAAAGGAGACAGTATTCCAATTAAGTTTAGAACCTCTGCGAATCTTTACCAGATAGCCCTGTCTTTCTCACTACCTCTTCTTTCACCTATGAAGCAGCTAATGGGTTTGAACTTCTGACTCTATGGTTAGCAACACAACACTTAACCCATACTACCACCAGGGCCCCTGAAGTAAAATATATACAGATGCTGTATCTACTATTAGAAGAAATATTGCAATGAACCATTTGTGAATATATTTCTCATGTGGTGTCTATTTCTTTATGTTGACTGAAAAAAAAAATCAACTGTGAACATACCTATCCAATGACTATTACCATACACTCAAATCACAATTTATAAGAAACTTTAAGAGCATCAGAAACTACACATCTCCTTCATGCTAGTTATCCTTCATAAGGATTCATGCCCTGGAACAAAGGATCCAGAGTCACAAAACAGAAGTTACAGAGAAAAGAAAATTTGCATTAGTGGAGATTACGACGTTGAAGCAAAGTGTTTTAATGGTATCCACTTGTGAGCAGAATACATCATTTGTATATTTTCACACTAGAATGCCCACTCTAGAGATTCCTCTATCTTTCTAGTTTTATATTACCCAAAACATAAGATAAAAACAAGATGTAAATGTTGACCATAAAAATCATTTAAGATAGTAAGAGTAGCATTTGTGATGCACAAGCCCTCTTCTCCCATATCGTAACAAACTTGCACGTAGAATTGTTTAGAGAGCTATATACAATAGGTCTGCCCCTGAGTAATACAGAAAGTTATAAAAATGTCAAATTTTTATATTGACATTGGTATTGGTACGAATTAGGCAAACTACAAAAACAGCTTGATGCTAGGACTCTCACAGGTTGTCATTTTAGAAGTTTTGATGGTACAGTAGTTAAAATGATTGGTTCCTAACCTGAACATCAGTGTATCTAACTCAGTCACCAGTTGCTCTGTGGGAGGAGAATGGGCTAGCCAACTTATCCGAGGACAAATATTGTATGGGATCTCCACTAAAAGGATAAACACCAAGACAAAGGCAAGCAATTGTCCTCAAGTCATGTAATAGTCTATCTTAATCTTCCAATCAATGAGGTGGTGTCCCTGCCTAATGCTCATGATCCATAACCTCTTTATTTGTGAATCTCAAAAACCATGTCAACAAAGGAGGCCTTGCATTATCTGGGGTCAGTTTCTAATGTTGAGGGCAAAGGGAGGCTGGTGAATTCCCATCATATGATATTGCTGTATGGTCACTTCAAATCAGTCAACTCCCACAAAAGTGCTTAGTGAACCTTTGTGGAAATTCAAATCCAGAGGCTAGAAGTAGGTGTGTTTGACTCAAAGAAGTTGATTTCAATTCTCTTGGTGGGAAAATCAGGAGGGGCCACCTGCCAGTGATAAACAAAACACACACAAAAAAAAATCCCAAACGCTCAAAATTGCTTACCTAGAACCCCAAAGGGAGAATACATCCAACATTTAGCTCCTAATTGGCCACTTTTGACCTAGTTTCTATCCAGTCCCTGGTGGCACAAGCTCAAGCTATTATAGACAACTGTACTTTAGACCCTGTCCTGTCAAGGAGCATCCATCCTTTAAAGACCATACCAAATAGATTCAATTTGAAAACCCACTAAGCAAACTGGACATTACCTTAAATATACCTGTAGCAGATTAGAAGAACAGAAACTCTCCCTTGGACTTAAGGTTCAATGCTTCAGTGTGAGAAGAAACAGATAGGACTATACTAAGGTTATGGACTGGGAAGTCAATGAACTTTGGTTTGAATGTACCTCATAAATGATAACTTATGAGTATAGCATATTTTCTATTTCCATGCTATCTTTGCTTTTCTATGACATAGTTCTGGCCTTGTGACTATGTGTCATTGAAAGTTTTGCCTCATCACAAACCCTAATTATTTATCGAAATATGTCTTGCCAATGTTTTTAATCTGTTTAAGTTAACAATCCACACATTTAAGTGTAAAAGACTGTCTTATACGTGTATACTTTCTCATTGTCATTACCATTTTAAATTCTGCACCATTTGCAAAGTTAATGATACTATCAGTGGAGTTACCATAGACCCCATGGGTGTGACTTCTAATGTTCCTCATAAAATGATAATGCTGCCTCTAAAGTAAACCAAGGATATCTATAAACCATAGAGATATGAATGGATTTTGAGCTTGCACTTAATCATAGTGGTAATCTTAGAGTAATTAGTTCTTAAGACATGACCTACTGGAGACTTGCTGTCATGAAGAAATCACTCCAGATATGAAAATGAGATGATGTTTGTAGATCAGAAAGAATGAAATCTGCAGTCTTATGTGCTTACCTGAAAACAAGGTGAGAAGTCCTCTAAGTCCACATAGAAGAAGCACACCAGATGATGTGATCCAAGGATTATAATTAATTAAATTCAAGATTAGATGAGAGAATGCTATTAGAGCTTAAATTTTGAGCATTCTGTTTATAGAAGGCTATGGATGAGAATTACAGAACATTTTCAAGGTCCTCACATGGATTGAACCTTTGATGAATTCCCTCTAACCATTCACCAGAAATGGTAAATAGTTTTACTATCAGATGAAGTGTATTAGAAGGTGGATGAAGGTAGAAGACGTTGCACCCTATCATTTGTTCTTCCTTTTGACTCATTTTCAATTTGCTTTAGATCTTCTTCTTCTCTGTTTTCTTTTGGATGGAGGTATTTTTGATTGTTGCATTTTGTTATAGTTGTTGGGATTTTTTGGTTTTTTTCATGTTTTCTGTATATGAAACTGATGAGTAAATCAATAGACACAGTATCTAGATTAATACTTTTTTAGGACTATAGTAGGGAAGGTCGGGGAAAATGGGACACTAATAGTAATGAGTACATGAAATAAGAAATGTGTTAAAGAAAATGTGCTACATAAGAAAATGTGCTAAAGTTGACTGTGATGATAGCATGACTCATTTTAATGAGTAGATAGATCATTTGACTCTATGATACATGAAATGATATATGTCAATATGATTATGGAAAGTTCTAGCCTGTCATACAGGCCCTCTAAGTTGGAATGCTCCCATGACAGTAGACTTAGTTGGTTTTAATGGCCTTTTGCATGCCAAGAAATATTTGCCTTGTAAAATCCCATGCTGACCATTTGAAAGCTTCCTTCAGTGTGCATATATCTCTACTGAACCCAGAGGATGGCCTAATTTGTATTTCTGGTTGCTAATTTATAAAACAAGCTCATCAGTGTGCAACTACTTTTCTGGAACCAATGGAGGAGTGGACAGATTCTTAAGGTATTGCCTCGGATATCAAAAAGACTATACATACCACCACCTTCTGGCTGGGATGATCTAGTATGTAAATTAAATACCGATTTCTGACTCATACACAATTTCTGAATCTCTGGTCTGGTACCTAAGATTCTGAATTTTAGCATGTAACCCAAGAATCTTCTGAAGACAAATACAGTTTGAGGTTTCCTCATCATCTCTATAGATCAAATGAATAGATATTCAGCCATTTTCTTCTTTAATACAGTATCCTGACTGGATTTTTGGCAGTAGCAAGGCTTGAAAATTAAGGTGACAGATAATCCTGACTTGCTTTCACTCCAGCTCCACAGAAGAAGCCACTTCTTTCTGATTCAGATAATTTTACAGAGCTTCCAGCTCCGACCTCCTGGTAGGCAGGTACATCTGACAGGTGGCTGGCAGAGACTTCTGCATTAACCCTGTTCCTGTGCCTAACACTTGCCAACACCAGTAATTTCTACCAGATTTTGTTTCTTTGACTAATTATGCACTTAAAATTTAAAGAACATTAAATTAAAACTCAGTCACCATATATAGTACACACGACATTTTCAAAATATAGCAATATTTCTTGCAAAAATCTTGAGGCCAAATTTTGCCCTCAGACATACAGATACCTCCCACTAATGTCATATTAGAGGCCTCTCACTATTTTCAGCTAATTAAAGACAACAAGCCTTACAAAGGTTGCAATGAACGCTCTAATCAAATACAGAGTGGTTTTTCTCTCTCTAAAAAAAGAACCTGTGAATACGCATATGATGAAATGTGAAAAGGGACCTGGGTGGGGGTGGAAGGGATTAGAAAAAGGTTTTGCAAAACATTAAAAATAACCTTGCTTCTCTGTCATGCTTTCCCAACAGGAAACATGTCCATCTATTTGTTGTATATTTTGGTTTGTTTTTCTGTATCAATAGATTTACCTATACTGTGTTTTGGTTTTTTTCCAACATTTTTCTTGGCACACAATTTACATATCATACAATTGAATATTTCAATCATTCAATCATATCAAAGGGAATTGTACAATCAGCACCATATCTCTCTTAAAGCATTCACACACACACACCCTACCCCCACCGCATGACTAATTTGCCTTTAAAATGAATGTTATGTGGGTTTTTGTGAATTGTTTAATTTTGATACTTCTGTCAGATTTTCCAGGTTTTGCTTTTCTTCTGCTATTTCATTGATAAAGTTCATCCTTGATAGCAAAATTACCACCTTGGAAATTCCTTATTACTTCAGTTCAAAACCCGTAGCTGCCCCAGGAGAAAGATGAAACTTTCTATTGCTGTAAAGATCTACACAGTCTCAGAAGCCCACGGGGGCAGTTCTACTCTGTCCTACTGGGCCACTGATCTCTGGAAGAGAAATGGGGTTGTCTGTTCTGGTGAAACTGTGAGTCACAATCAACTATGTGGCTTTGCTTATGAGTCCCTATAGTCAGACTCACCTTGAGGGCAGTGGCTTATTTGCTTTCGTTTTTTAATTTGGATGTGTGAAGTATAAGAACTCCACAAACATTTAGTGAGGGCATTAGTAGTTCAGTAAGTTCTAACGTTCTATGCTGGAGAATGAGATTCCTGTCCAATTCACTCATCTTTGATTCGAGACTTCTTTGATATTGCTATGGTACTGAACATGTTCCAGCTGTGGATTATAATAATCTGGTCCACAAAGATTATGAGGATGGTAGCCAAACTTCAAGGCAATTAATAACAGTCTGCCTGTGTCGAGTATTGTGCAGATCTCTACAAAGCAGATATATCCAACTCTAGGGAAATTTTCTTGAACTGATGGCATTTTTCAAAAAATGTACATATACACTATATATATATATATGAATTCACTGCCATGCCATCATGTCAATTCCAATTTACAGTAAATCTATTCAACAGAGTAGAGTTGCCCCTGTGAATTTCCAAGACTGTAACCCTTTATGGATGTATAAAACTAGGTGGTTTTGAACTGCTAACCTTGTGGTTAGCAGTCCAGCAAAGGGGTCCTATGCAAATGGAAGCAAAGAAATGTAATTAACACCAGAATATTTGCAGATATACAAATCTTTACTGGAGTAAATTACATGTTTTCCTTCCATCCGCATCCCTCACTCACAACCTTTATGTCTAAATGAAATTTGTCACTTTTAGATCTAGGGAACAAGAAAATTTACATCTGGAATAAAATACTCTCAGATTTCAGTAGTGTCAGTATTGAAATATACATTGTGGATGAATTTACCATGAAGTATTATTCCATAAGATATTTAAAGATTCTCATTAATTGTCCTAAAAAGTCAAAATTGTTTATTTCCTCGATTTACCTTATCATATTACTTGTAAAATGCATTTCTTTTTTCTCTCTTTTTAACAGTTTTATTGACACTTCTTCCACATATCATACAATTCAATAGTTCAATTATATCAAGATATAATCAATGATATCAATTATATCATTACCACAATCAACTTTAGAATATTTTCTTTTCCTTGCACTCATTATTAGTGTAATTTTTTTATCATTTCATTAGGAGCACATACAGCTCCCATCACAGTCCATCCATCCATCCATTGTACGCAAAGCAAATTTTGACACTTATGGAAATATGAGGAGCTGATACCAGGGGCTTAAGTGGAAAGAAATTGCTTTGCATAGTATGTATTTCTTGTGCCTTTTTCGTTTCCTAGAATTTATACCTTTTAAAAATTATCTTTGATTTCATATTTTGTTAAATATTGCCTTATTGCTAATATCTGTCCCTTATTATCTTTTTGCTAGGTTTGCTTTATCATCAGTCTTTGTTATTCTACTATCTCAGATTAACTGCCATTGAGTTGATTCCAACTCACAGCAGCTCTGCATGGGAATCCCGAGGCTGGACGTCTTCATGAGAGCAGGCAGCCTACTCTTCTCTCGTGATGCTGTGGTTGTTCTTAAAACACCAGCCTTCTGTTAGCAGCCCAGCACCTCACCCACAGTGCTCCAATGCTTCATCCTTACTGTTTCACTTGAGCATATCAAGTTGCATACTATTATTTTAATCACATACTACAGGATTGGATTATTTTCTTTTTACAGTTGAATATATTTTATTATTTTCTATGCTTCTTTGGAGGAAGCTATTAGCTAGATAGGAGTCCATTATGAAGTCTCTTAAAATGTGAAAAAGTTCAAGGCTTTCGTTCATTACTTTTAATTGAATCGCATTGCTGTTAGAGAATATAATGTGCATGGCAGGAATTATTTAAACTGCATGAATCTTTCTTTCTAAGTCTGTGCCCATTACATTTTGAAAAACATTCAAAAAGTACTGAAAAATAACTTGCAGCCATCCAGTAGAACAGAACTGAATGTCTCCATGGGATTTCCAAGGCTGTAACATTGAGGGAGTCACAATGCAACACATTTTTGCCCAGAGAGCTGATGGTGAGCTTGACTCATCCACCTTTTGGTTAGCAGTTGAGTATTTAACCAGTTGCCACTAAGGCCATCAAAATTAATTGGTAATAGATATCTATGGTGATTATTAGTTGAATATTTTTAGTTCAACCCAAACAAAGACAGGCATCTACTCTTGGGTTATATCAGATCGAGTCTTACCAACAAGGAGGTGGTGTGCCTGCCTAATGCTCAAATATGCCTAATGCCATATTTGCACGTCGTAAAAAATCACTTCATTTGGAGAGGTGTCACCTCAGCAGAGGTAAGTGTTCACTCAGAATTGGCAATGTCCAATTCCTCCTGCATGATCCATAGCCCACAGTTCACTACCCTTCTTATTTCAAGCATAGATCCGCATCCTCTTCTGAATGAGGTGTGGATTTCTGAGGGCTCCTGCCAATGTCCTGCTGTACCTGTTGTTGGGCGCTTTTCAAATGAATGTTGGTATATATACGTACATTGAATACTACACATCCCTTGAAAAACAGTGAAGAAACCATGAAATACCTCATGACATGGAGGGATCTGGAAACCATTAGGCAGAGTGCCATCAGTCAATCACACAAAGACGGATACTATATGAGACCCCCACTTCAGGGGTGAGCACCAAGATGGGAGTTGGCTCAGTTATTTAGGATGCCCAGTCTGCTGGCCAGGTCACCTAGGTAGGTCACTCAAGAGTGTGTGAACTATGTACTATCTTCTCTATGTGTGTATCTTGAAGGTCACTCTGGAGGAAGGGACCTCACACCCTCTGTGATGAGATTTTTGCCAGACAGAAAGGAAGAATGACATCTTAGTGGCTGCCATGCAAAGGTGTGGCGAGGCCCCCGGATTGGCAGACATTTCTATCAGAGTAATAGGAGACTGATGGAGAGTCAAGTCAGGAGGGGGGAAAGGGAGCATAGACGTCTGTGAGGAGACAAGCACATGTCTGCGGGTAGAACAGGGGGAGAACAAACTTGCTAGCAGGAATAAAATGACTAGCAATACTTGTAAGGACCCCAAGGGAGGAGTTTGTCTGGCACTATGCTCCTAATAACACATTGGTCTGAGTTTCTGTACACCCTCTGTTCATGTAAACAATTGATATCGCTTACTTTTAAGATTTATGCTCTATATGTGTACTATCCTTTTCTCAATAGTGTGCTAAATTTTACACAATTGGCTAAGCTAATGATACTATCAATAGAATTACTGTAAGCCCCAAGAGGATAATTTATAATATCTCCAATAAGATGATATTGTAAAGTGGACCAGAGACACGTATAAATCATATATGTATGAATGTATTTTGAGCCTGCACTTAATTACAAGCCATATTCTAAAAACAATTAGTTCTCATGACATGACACTAGTTTTAATCCTTTTCTTCTATCCTTTGAATTGAGGCCATTCAGGGTTTTTGTTTTTGCTTTTTGTTGTTGAGTTTTTTGTGTGTGTATAATTTTTTTAATATATGATATTCATGATAGCTAAGTCATAGATTTACAAGAAAGAGACTGTAATTGGATTGATATTTTCTTAAGCACATGAGGTTGGGAGGATATGGGGAGCTAATAATAATGAGTACAAGGATGACAAAAATGTTCTCAAATTGCTTGTGGTTAAGATTATATAATTATTTTTCATATATTTAAGCCATCTAATTGTGTATAAATTATGTCAAAACTTAAAAAAATAATTCGGTATTTGTTACTTCCTTTTAAATAAAGTTTTGATGGTTTGATTAATTGGTTTCTGATAGATGTGCATTAAAATTTCTTCTTATTATGAATTTATGAATTCATTAGTATCATTTTACCTGTGTTTGTATATTTTTAGATTATATCTATTTGCTTATATAAATTTTATGTTTCTGATTCTGGTGAATTTGTTCTTTTATCATAATATAAATACCCTTTTTTCTTTCTTTTTAGCAAGAGAATAAAAACTCAACTCATTGCTGTAAAGTCAATAGCAACTCCTTGTGACCCTGTGGGACAGTAGAGTTGCCCTGCCGCATTTCCAAGGTCATATATTAGCAAGGAAGGCATGTTTGTGCCAGAGCTGTATCCTTTTGCCCTTGTATCTAGTCTTTAAGATGAGCAAGTATTCTGAGAAGCTTGGCTATATGAAGTACTCAGCAACAAGATTAGAGCACATCTAATTAACAACTTGTCATATGCAGATTACTCAGACTTGCTGGCTGAAAACCAAAAGGACCTGAAGTACTTACTGATGAAGATCAAAGATGCCAGTCTGCACTGTGGATTATATCAAGAAAAGAAAACAGAAATCCCTGCAACTGGACCAATAATAAACAGTGTGATAAGCAGAGAAGATTAGATTGTCAAGAATTTCATTTCATTGGCTCCACAGTCAACCCCTGTGAAAGCAGCCATCAAGTAATCCAATATCATACTGTATTGACAAATCCACTACCAAAGACATCTCTAAAATGTTAAAAAGCAAATGTCATTTTGAGAATTGCGGTGTTCTCAACCATGGCATTTTCCATTGCCTCAAATGCATGTAAAAGTTAGACAATGAAAAAGGAAAACAGACGAAGAAATAATGCCTTTGAATTATGGTATTGTCTAAGAATCTTGAATATTTCATGATCTCCCAGAATAATTAACAATCTGCATTGGTAGAAGTACAGTTAGAATGGTCCTTAGAAGTGAAGATGGCACTACGCCATGTCATGTATGATAGGCATGTTGTCAGGATGGATGGAACCATTTCTGGAAAAAGATATCATACTTCGCAAAGTAGAGGACCAAGCAAGTTGTGGGCTACATAAAATAATCTCATTCTCTTTTTTCACTTTTTTATATACTATTTTAAATAACTTTGCTTGCTTTGCCTATTTGGGTTTTTTTAAGCGAGGTCTTATAAGTTTTTTCCATATCTAAATGTATTAAAATACTTAAATTTTGCTTTCACTCTTTAATAACATGCTATAAAAATAAGAACACTTAGGTTAGGTTGGTAATAATTTTTTAGCATGTTCCCTGTTTTTTTTTTGGGGGGGGGGTTGCATCACTGCCTCTGATGGTTGTGGGCGCTACCCAGTGTTGCTCTTTAGAGCCGCTGCTGGATTTGAACCGCCAAACCCACAGGCTGCAGTCTCCCACTCAACCACTTATGCCACCGGGGCTCACCTCCATGTTCCCTGTTTTTATGGCACATATTATTACCAAGAAAGAGCCTACTCATTCCAGTGTTGTTCATTTGTGTGAAGTTAGCATTATTTTTCATAATGGTTGAGATTAGATCTTCCTTTTTTGTATTTTGTGGATCACAGTAGTGAGTCTAGGAATGAGGGAGTTTTATTATTTTGTTGTTGTTGTTGGTTCTCAGCATGGACTTTTGATCTGAAGATGAATGTCATTCTTCAGTTTTGGAAATTTATCTAATGATTTCTTTAAATATTTCATTTCTGCTAATCTCACTTAAATATATTACTATGAATCTTTACAATATAGTAAGTGATCATCTAATCAAACAAAATAACTCTGACCGATAAACCCAAATTGGGGAACATATGGTGAAATACAGAGGCGATCAGACATGAGCATGTAGAACTCAGACAGGAAGTTAAGTTGCACAAAAGAAGGTGACAAAGAAGGGAGACAAAGGAGAATGAACACAGTTTAGAACTCTTACATGAAAAACCCACTGATGTGAATTCTGAAGAACGTCTGGGACAAAGTGGCCCTGCCCCTTAACATTTCCAAAGCTGTTAATCTTTGCAGAAGCAGATTGCCACATATTCCTCTCATGGAATGGAACACTGATAGTGTAGTGAGCAAGAGGTGGGATGCTAACTGCAAGGTGAGCAGTTCAAAACCGCCAGCCAGCTCTGAGGAGAAAAATGAGGCTTTTTACTCCGGTAAAGAATTACTCTCAGAAGCTCCGTGGGGCAGGCCTATTCAGTCCTATAGGGTCGCTATTGACTTGAAAGCAGCATGTGTTTGCATTTGGTTTTCTCTTGTGCAGCAGCACATTGGTCAGAAAAGCCAAATGCTTAACCACAGAGGCACTTGGAAGCCTACGTGAAAGAGAGGATCACAAACTAAAATAAGGTAATATTTCCAACAAGGTTAAATAAGAGGGCTTTGGCAGGGCTCTCAGGATACTTTTTGTTCTAGTTAAATGCCTGAAAGCTTGTTTCACCAGGCTTTGTAACCCTGTTGAGTTGGAACCTGATGAGCAAGTCAGTCCATGCCTACGTATGGTCAGGCCCACTCACATGTTCTCATACATTCCGTTCCTGGCTTCAAGAAGAGGGTTTCTAGCCAGACGAGAGTTTGTGCAGACCATTGCATATGGAGGGTTCGGTATGAAGGGTTCAGATGTACTAATTTAACGTCTGATATTACTCGCATTAATCATTTGAAAAATTAAGGTTAAGATGAATAAAAAGATATTTTTAAAAAGCCATCTGGCTTCAAATTTTCCCACGGAAATATTCAGAGTTAGCAACCAGTTAACATCTACAGAACTCACGCAAATGAAAGAATAATCAAGCGGTGTCATGTTCAGCCAAGCTGTTGTCCAGACCAAAAATAATGGGTAAGTTTTAGGTGTGGAAAAACCCTAGGATGATAGTCTTATTAGCTTTTCATAAATACATGATTGTAAGAGACTTTTGGGTCAGTGAACTTTCATAAAAATGTCAGTACATGGGCTGAGCCCTGGTGGCGTTTTGGTTGTGTGCGGCCCACTGGGTTGGTGGTTCAAGTCCAGCAGCAGCTCTCCAGCAACAAGATTGGGCTTCCTACTTCCACCAGGGCAGTGATGCCACACACAAAAAGTCAGTAGGTATCATTTAGACAAACCTAGTGTCTATGGCTTCAAAAAAGTCTGAAAAAATAAAATGATATACTTGAAGGAAGAAAATAGGAGAGAAGGGATTTACATGTGTCTCATGATCTTTAATAGCTGGTGACCAAATAAAGATCTCTATTACAATTTATAGCTGTAACAATATCAATTTAAATGTAAGATGTGGCACTGGTTTTTCTCATTGTTCTGTTTTGTATTGTGTTGTGTTTGTTCAAATACATTCTCATCTTCTCCGTGAACAGAACTCACTTTGACTCTGAGACAAGGGGAGAGCTTGATCTCTGGAGGGGGTGCTGGGCGCTTACCTAGCCTCCGAGAAGAAAGGAGATTTAAATGAGCCACGAAGAACTTCTTCCATTCGGCTTTTGCTTGCCTAGCAGAGTCACATAGTCCAGTTCTGGCAATGCATTGCAAGCAGAAATCCATTGGGTAGAACTTCCAGGAAAACTTTCTCTATGGGTTTTAAAATAAAGGCCAATTCAACCAGCATTTCCCTTTACACCTTTCAATTTATCTTCTTTCTGTCTTGGAAAATGGTAACTGAAGCAACTACAGCATTCTTGTGACTGAGTAGCAATAAAATGGGAAAAGGGATAAAAAAAAGTTTGTGAATACAAGGTTTGTAAAACCATTGAATAACTAACAACTTCTTGCCTGCCGATATTTTTAATATTTGAGACAAAGCAACTTTGAATTGTTCACTATTATATTTGCCAAAAATAAAAGTTCCAGTAGTGAGGACTTGTTCAAAAGGCAGCATTATTTTTAAATGGCATTTGAAGAAAAAATGGCATTTGGAAAATTGACCATCCTTATGGAAAATCCTTAAATCCTTACTTCACACCTTTTGTAAAATAAAACAAGATGAATTAAATGTGTATTTTTGTTAAATGTTTAATTCTTTGAAAGATATATAATTGTGCTGCAAATTACAATTTTTTAACCTTGGATTAAGAAGAATGCCTTAAAAAACAAGCAAAAGACTGAGAGAACATTCTGTAACACATAATAGATGAAGAATTCGTAGTAAGAGTGTAAAAATATTTCCCATAAACCATAAGTCTACAAAGTAGGGATAATGGTTTTCTTTCTAAAATATTTATACTGTTTATTTATTCATGTGTGTATGCTAACATATATATGCATAAAGGTACACTCATAATTTTTCAACTTAAAAAAATTCACAATACATATTAAAACTTTTTCCTTTCAGATATAAATTTTTAAAATATGTTCTTTGACCAAAAACTCAACTAAGTTCCACTGAACAAAGAAGCAAAAAGCAGCAACTCATGTTGAGGATGAAGTTTGATCATTTGTGGGGGGGCAAAAGAACTAAAGAAAATTTGTATGCAGTTATGCATCCTTATGTACCCACATGTTGATAGAAAGGCATCATGCTCTGGTATAGAGAGATAGATACATAGATACATAGATAGGATGGTCAATTTTCCAAATGCCCTAGATAGATAGATAGATAGATAGATAGATAGATAGATAGATAGATAGATAAATTAGATTAATAGATAGATAGATGATAGATAGATACAGATAGATGATAGATAGATAGATCTACTATATATAGTAGATCTATATACACACAAATAAATGCATACACATATATAGACACTAGATATATATATATATATATATATATACATATATATCTTAACATTGAAAGAAAAATAATAACAAGCTGGGAACAATTATACTCCACATTAATTTTATAGTCTTGGACAAACAATCCAATTTCTCCAAACTTCCATTTCTTATCATTAAACTAAAAATAATAGGAACATCCGTTCATCCATGTCCTGTGTTTAGTAAGTTAATTGCACAGCATGGCTGATACCAAACTTAAGAAATGCTCATTCTCTTGGCTTTGTCTTATAATATTTATTCTTTTACTAACTTTGATTTAATATTTTAATGTATGGTTTTTTTAAGTTATTTTTATTATGTTGATATTTATTTTAGATTTTGTATCTTCTCGCTTGGAGATCAGCAAGGATTAGTTTGAAAGTAGTCCTTTGGAGGCTGTAAAAGGAAAAATAAAATGCTAGTTAAAAGTAAAACATAGTAACTGTAAACAGCCCTGGCCTCTGAAGCCTGACTTGCAGCTGTGCTGCCATTCACTTGTTAATTTTGAAGATCACTATATGCTAATTGCCTAAGCTTGCTTGCCCTATAAAACTGGCTTCCTTCTCCCAAATCAAAAAAAAAAAAAAAA
>PVJH01023631.1:0-34468 GCA_004026705.1 Nesogale talazaci | reverse complement strand
TGGCCTTGCTTGCCCTGACTCTACCCCTGGGACCTTTTGGAGTCACTGTCTTTTCTCTAGGGGGCTTCCCAGCAGACCCAACCCACTTCTGTGCAGTCACCTGAGCTGTGTTCCTCCTGACACCCTGCCCCGGCACTCCTGCCCCAGGATGCTGGCACACCAATCCCCTTGTCTAACACTCTGCCCCTGTGTGATCTCACCATCTGCTGAGAAGGGAGTGAAAATCTGGCTGAGAAGCCCCAGGGGCGTGTCCTCCAGGGGAAATGCTTAGGAACTTGCACAGTGTTTTGTTTAGCATTGAAGAAGAGGTCAGATCTCTAATACAGAGGGTCTTAGGAGCACAGACTCTATCTCCTACTTCATTACATCTTGGGAAGGGTGTTTGGGATGGAGTCCATGCAAAGACCACCTGCCTCTCCACAGAAAGCACTGCCTTTGTGCTCCCCTCCTCTCCAGTTCTGCGCCACAACCCAGCAAAGGATGACCAGTCAGGACCAGCTTTCAGTGCAGGCTCTCGTGCCCCGATTCGGCACTGACTCTCCAACATCCTGGTGCTAATAGACCCACCATTAGAGATGCGTTTCTCTGGCTGTGATTTTGGCACAGTCGGGATGCATACCTGCTCGGGACAACCACCATCATGTTTCAGCTTAGTGTGAGTGACAGTGTCAGCTTTCTAACAGATGAGGAGGAAGGGTGGACGTAGCTGGAAGAGAAGATGGTGGCGGGGAACACAGCATGGGGTGGGTGGGGTGGTGCTGGTTGAAGAAAGCAATAGCACAGAGGACTGGGGAATGTGTGTGTATGCACACTCATGAGCGTGTGTTCACACGCGTGCACACATGCATGTGGGTGACATCTACAGCAAACTGAATGTCTGAAGGTAGACTGCGCCCACCCCCTGTCTCTAGCTGTCATGGAGACTGGGACCGTCTAGACAATTCCTAGGGAAGCATTAACAAGAGACAGTCGTCTCATTCAAAAAATTAACAAAGACACAGATGAAATTAATTTCGATCATCTATGTACACTGGCCCAATATGCTAGAATTATTGTCATTTCAATGTGGCATCAGTGTGGCATAGGGTGAATGAGGTACTATACCTTCTCCTTCTATCTGAAGTCTTTGAAATCTTTCCATGCTCACAGCCCTTCTCCATTTGGACTAGTTACCTTCAGCATGCTCTGTAGACACAGGGGCTAAGAAGCTACCACACTGGACCCTTGGCATAGAAATTCAACACTGAGACATACTTGCCACCTCCCCTGTCCGTGTGTCTGCCCCTGGCACCATCACTGAGGTGATGTCAGCCCCAAAGGGGCCCAGGCTGGTCAACAGCTGGCCAGATGCAGCATTGGACATTGGCTGAGAAGCCTGATCTGTGTGATTGCTGAGAGGTTTGACAATGCATTGTGGGCAGCATTGTGATTTTCCCAGGCAGGTGCTGAATGCGCACATGACAGAGAAGGACTGCCAGGTTAGGCTGTCTGACTGCAGCTGGTGGGCAAGTGCCCAGAAGCCACTAGGTAGAGGATGGGGTCTTCATTCTTTCCCTTGTGCCCTCCTGCCCTCTCCCCATGCCATAGCAGGGCTCAGTCATGCCTCTGGGTCACACTGAGCCTCTGTGGGGGAGGATAGACTTTGAATGGGAAAGCCCGCTTTGAATAATGACCTTCAGGACCACTGTTCCAGAAGGAAGGGTGTTGAGCGCTGCCTGAGTATCTGTTGGTGTGTGTGTCTTTGTTACGTGTGTGTTGTATGTGTCCATGTTCATGTGTGTTTTCTGTGCTCATACCAGTGGGGTTTTTTTTGGGGGGGGGGTCATAGTTTGTTTGGAGTGTGTGCATATGTGTGTGTTGCATGTGTGCGATGAGGCAACTGTGTCTCATTGCACCTCTCCCCAGGAGCTTCCATCCCAGGTAGAAAAACCTAGTTTTCAAACAAAACAACTCCTGCAAAGGACCTTACTGGTGCTGCTTACAGGGACGGGTCTGAACAAGAAGATGTGAAATGTGCCACAGTTGGGAACAGGCTGCTAATGAATGTACAGGGAAGCTCTGATCCAGGGTGTGTGTGTGTGTGTGTGTGTGTGTGTGTGTGTGTGTGTGTGTGTGTGAGACACTTTAAGTATTACATTGACATAACTGCCTGATGGGCAGGGATTCTGATAGTGTCCTGGCCTTGATACACGCACCTCACCTTTGCTTTGAAGGAGCACAATGGCTCACTTGGGATGGGCTCACCCCAGCATTGAGATGATCTCTGGCAAGGGGAAATAAGATAAACATAGGATCCATGCATCCATGCAAACATAGGATAAACATAGGATCCATGCATCTAAGTATCTTTCTAATCATCCTTCCTTATATGGCACCACAAAGGATTTGTATTGTGGGCCAATCCCTCAATTTGGGAGTTCTGTTTGTCCAGAGGTGTCTGTGAAGAAAGGCCTGGTGATCTGCTCCTTAATTAAAAGCCATTGGCAACCCTATGGAACACAGTGACACAAGGAGACACATGAGGTTTCCATGAGTTGGTGTATATGCGATGGCAGCCAGTCTTTCTCTTTCCCATTTGGATTGGAATGAAGTGATTAGTTAGGTAGGTCACTAATTCACTCAAAGATTCTGAAATTCAAACTTAAGGAAGTGTGGGGCAGCCGGCTAGCAGAACAAGTCTCCTTTTGGAATGAATCCAATGCCACAGTCTCTTCCTATTAGCAGCGGTGAAAATGCTAGCAGCTGAATGGCGAGGTGGGTAGCCAGACTCCAGGGCTTCCTGCAGTGGAGTCTGGGGAGGTGGGAAGAGGCTTGGTACCTGCAGGGTATTGCGCACCACCTCAGTGCAGAGCATATCCTTGTTATTTCATGAGTGCTTGGCCCTGAAGCCAGCATGTTGTTAGTTTGGAGGAAGGGAAGGGACTAGTAGCGACAGCATTAAAGAAACGAACATTCCCAAGTCATTGTATGATGCTCGTGTGTGATGCATTCAGCTGATTGAAGGGCAGCACAGTTGAACCCACTAGCCCCTGTCCTTCAGGGGCAAGAGGAGACTTTCTGCTCTTCTGAAAATGTACAGTCATGGAAACCCAAAGGCACAGTTCTACTCTCTCTTGAGGATTTCTAAGGACCGGAATCTACTCGATGACAATACATTTGTTTGGTTTTACCTTTTTAGCATTATCTTTGCTTCAAAACAAAGGCAGTACACGAAACAAGGAAGACCAGCCACAAAATAATAATAGTCATAGAGATGGATACTCTTATGAAAATAAGCAACAACTATTATCAAAGAGAACTTAGCCATATAAAAAGAATTATAAATCATAACCAAGTAAGACTCATTCCAAGGCTGCAAGGCTGGTTCAATATCAGAGAAACAATCAATTCAATTCATCGTGTTACAAGGATAAAGAAAGAAAGTCACATGGTAACAGCATGTGACTTCTCTTGCTGAGAAGACACCGATAAAATCCAACACCGATTCATGACAAAATAATCATAGTTTATACATTATCAAGGGTTCATGGGGGAGGGGAAAGGAAGGGGAAAAATGGAGCTGATATCCAGGGCTAAGTAGAAAGAAAATGTTTTGAGAATGATGATGGCAACAAGTGTGCTTTGCACGCAGTAGATGCATGTGTTGATTGTGATAAGAGTTGTAAGAGTCCCCAATAAAATGATTTTTGAAAAGTCACTCAGAAAATAGGCATAGGGAGTAATTTCCCTAGCTTGATAAAACACATCTACAGGAACCTGTAGCTAATGTTATATTTAATAATGAGAAACTGGGTACTTTTCCCCTAGGATCAGGAGCAAGGCAAGGTTGTATGGGCTCCTTTTTTACAGTCATTGTAAAACTGGAAGTTCTAACCAGTACAGTAAATCAAGAATCGGAAATAAAAGGCATACAGATCAGAAAAGAAGAACCGGGACTGCCCTGATATCCAAATTCAATCATTGTCTACATAGAAGATCCCCTATATACATAGATAATTGTCTACGCAGAAAATCCAGTAATAAAATTCTAGAGCCAACACATACTTCCGATCCTTTTAGGAGCTGCTCCTCTGTCCATCTCTAGGGGGATCTGCCCACATGCAGATATGCTGATCTGGTGATAAAGCATCTATCTCAACCTTCCCACTTTTTGCACATAGTGTCACAAAATGTAGCAATGTAGCTTACTGTTACCCATGCTACACCATGTTTTAAGACAAAATTTCATTTATTTATATTTAGAAATAAATATGTCACAAGATATCATTATTTATTGTTTTTGTGATTAATCACCATGCTTTCATTATGTTCAATATGTAACAATCAAAATACATCCTGCATATTAGATATTTACATTACAATATTACAGTAAGCAAAATTAGAGTTATGAAGTAACAATGGAAATAATTTTATGGTTGGGAGTCATCACAACATGAGGATTGCAACATCAAAGGGTTGCAGCATTAGGACAGTGGAGAACCACTGTTTTAGAGACAACCCATGATTTTAGTGCTGCATATAAGATAAATATACAGAAGTCAATCGTATTTCTCAATATTAGCAATGGACATGAGTTATGTATCATAGTCTTAAAGTGAAATGCTTTAGCTGTAAATCTATCAAAACATGTGCTAGACTTGTATGCTAAAAAGTTACACAGCACTGTTGAAATAAATCAAAGAAAATCTAAATAATTGGGGTGGCATGAATTAGAAGAGTTGACATAGTAAAGATGTTTATTCTGAGATTGAATGTAATTTTTAGATGCTTTCATAGGTAGATCAGATTATGTGATTATTTATATGGAAAAATCACAGGACTACAATTTTGAAAAATTTTGAAAAAACTAATTTTGAAAAACTAATTTTGAGAAAAATGTGGTAATAGGGATCGGACTATCTCATTTTAGGACTCGTTAATATTAATAGCTCATGGTTTATTAATAGTAGTTGCAATAGTGGTGTTGGCAAACTGCTTGAAAGTTTGAATTTCCCTAGAGGCACCTCAGAAAAAGGTCATCACCATGGAAACCTTGTGGAGTACCATTCTACTCTGAAGTACTCGGGTGACTCTGAGGCAGAATTCACTCAATGACAACTGGGTTTTTAGTACTGGTGGGAGGATAAACACAGATCAGTGAAACAGGGCAAATAATCCAGAAACACTCACACAAACATGCTCAAATGATTTTTGAGAAAAGTGCAAATTCTATATAGTCACTGAGAAACCCATTTCTGTTGAATGGGTTGCAACACATAGTGACCCCATTTAACCTTTCTAAGACTGTCAAGTTTTACAGGAGTAGAAAGCCTCTTTGAACTCCTGATGGATTTGAACTGCTGACCATAGAGCTGTGGAATCAGTACTTAATCAATTACACAACCAGGGCTGATTGGAAGGAAGATGGAATTGCTTACAAATGGTGCCAGAACAAGGGATCCGTCAGCTCAAAACTGCACAGCGACTCAAGTCTCACACCTCACCTGTCAAAGGGTGAATAGTTACGTGAACAGTGGTTTATCTGTGTCCTGGGATACTACTGAGCACTGAAAAGGAACGGACCCCCCAAATCTCCAGAGGCTATTGTGGAGATAAAAGAGGGAAATCTCCAAAGCTGGCACACAATATGGCTCCTTGACCAACCGTCCCTGAAGGGATGATGTCGTAAGAGAGGAGAACACACTGGCGCTGAGGCTGGTTTAGAAGGAGGAGCAGTCAGGGCCCTTCTCTGGGTGGTGCACACCTCTGTGGGGCTCAGTTCTACTCTGACACACATGGGGCAGGGCCGCCTTGGGTGCTGTGTAGCTATAGAAACATTCTGTGTCTTCACCGAATTAATTTCAGTATCCTCATGGTAGCATCATTTTAGACCTTGGGGAAATGGTGTAAAAGGCAAATAAGGTCTTTCTTCTTGCTTACAATGTTGGGCTTATTCCTTGCAACTGCCTATGAATCTACCTTAAACTCAAGTCCACTGCCTTTGAGTGGGTTTTAGCCTCCCTAGATAGGGTTTCTGAGACTGTGCGGCCATCCTTCCATTCTCCCGGGCTGTGGCTGACAGCTGGTTTTGAGCCCACTGCCTTGTAGTTACCATCTCAGTGCCTAGGTATCAGGGCTCCTTATGGGAACCCACAGCTTCTTACATGGAAATTCAGTTTAAGAATGAGCACAGATCCTCTTTGGGTCTGTTTGCTTAGGTTGTGAGTATGTGAGCATGTGCATGTGAGAGTGTGCGTGCATGAGCCTTTGGGCCTGTTTGTTTAGGTTGTGTGTGAGTGTGTGTATGTGTACGTGCTTGCATGAGTCCATGTGAGTGTGAGAGCATGTGTATGTGAGAGGGTGCATGAGGACGTGTCTTTACAAGAGGGCAAACTGAATGTGTGTGTGAGAGTGTGTGAGTAGGTCTGTGTGAATGTGTGAGACTGAGAGTGAGTATGTGGGAGTTGGAGAGGATTGTGTGAGCATGCGTAGATTGTATGTGAGCTGTGTTAGGGTGTGTGTGGTGTGTGAACGTATGCAAGAGTTTGAGATGTGTGTGAAGGTGTGAGAGTATGCATGTGTGTGTGTGTGTGTGTGTGTGTGTGTGTGTTTGGACTTTCTGAGTCAGCAGTGCTGGGAAGCAGGGGGAAAGGTAGAATGGTCCCTAGCAGAACAAGCCCTGCTGCCTTCTGGCCACATTTTCTAGAATGCTGTTGCACCTGCACGTGCAGCGTTACTAATGGGATGAGATCCATCACGGGTGACAATAATAAACTGCTGGTGCATCATTATTGGCTAAGAAGAGCTGTCCAGATTTTACCTAAATCAGGTCAGCCCTGAAAGTAGAGCAGCAGCCTTTTTGGGGACAGCCCCACTCTCTTACCTCACTCATGAGGGGCCGACACCGCCCCGCTTTGCAGGTTTCCAGGCAACATGCAACTGGCCAGTGCCTTGATTCCCACTCCATGAAGCAGGAGCCTGAAGTCCGGGACAGTGGCAGACCGCTGTGTGGCTTTTCTGTCCTGGTTTGAATCCTTATGCTAAAAGAGTGGGTGCTGGCATTGGGTGCTCGGTGAATGTGTGTCAAGTGAAGTTAGGTGGTACCATGGTAACTGGAACGCTCTGCCTTGGATCTGGCTGTAAGCTCTCCACATTCCAAGAACCAGCCTGTGATTGCTTTTTCTGTCTCTTGCTCCGTGGGCAGGAGGGGTTGGAGCGCATACCGGTTCCAGAGCTTTCTATAACCAGGCTCCGCATCCAGTGGTCCCACTGAACCACGCTGCACCAATCCATCCCCATACCCAACCTTGCCAAGCTGCTCATATGCGTTTTGCACAGGAGGGGACTGGAACCCAGAGAGGTTAAGTCATTTGCCCAAGGTCACACAGCTAGCTGATGTCAGAGCAGGGGTTTGACTCCTGGTTTCTCTGGAAGCCTGGCCCAACACACTCTCTTTTCCCTGTCCCTTCTAGCTCCGGAATTTGTGTGAAACCTACTTCTCACGCCCTCTATGCAGTTACACAAGGGCCTTTGGGGATAAACAAAACCCAACAAGAGACTGGAAATTAACCGCGAAAGATTTGGGCCAATGCTTTATGATTCAGTGTGCTGTGGGACCTCCTGCCCTTGTAGGATGAAGGGAAAGTTTCATGGTTCACAGGAGGGGTTGCTTTGTGACAAAAAATTCTTGAACGTCCATAAGGGAATGGGTGTAGACCTGTGGCACAGATACTGTCACTCAACCTATTTAATTATTAAAAATAATTATGTCTCCCAGTCCAAGGGGGTCCCTCCTGAGAGCACGCTTGGAATTAAACTGTGTGAAGGAATGAATGTTCACATTGAGAAAGTCGGGCTTAGCCTGATTTCAAATGAATTGCGCGCCATGAGTGTGTGTGAGGGAGCGGCCCAGCGGGTTGTGCATTGGACTGTTACCGAAAAGTCAGCAGTTCCAAACCACCAGCTGCTTCATGGGAGAAAAAATGAGACTCTCTGCTCCCATAAAGAGTTAAGAATCTCAGAAACCTGAAGGCCGGTTCTGCCTTCTCCTGTAGGGCTCTAGGCATTGAGATTGACTCAACAGCAGTGAGGTTCTAGTTCACGAGTCAGTCTTTTAAAATAAACAATCTCAGGGGTTGAAAAGATTTTACAAGTTGCATATTCTCACCATAATCCAAGTTGAGAACATTCTCTGACACCCCCAGGTCCAAAGAGGTCAATGTACCTGTTTACCATGAGCCCCCATTGCTACCTCCAGTCTCAGATGTCCATTCCTCTGCCCTCTGTCTCTGTATATCTGCCTTGTGGCCCACACTGTTAATCAAGCACCCAACCACTGACTGGAAGGTTATCGGTTCTAATCTACTGAGAGGCACCTTGAAGGAACAGCCTGGTGGGCTGCATCTGAAAGACCCAGCTGTGAGCACCCCAGTGGTGCGGTTTCACTCTGGACCCTAAAGGGCTCACAGTATCAAACGGTTTTCTTCCTGCATTCCGCCTGTGATACAAAGTCCTTTTGGTTTTAGCTTTTGCTTTCACCTCATGTGTTTCCGGAGGCTCCTCTGCCCCCTCGGGTGTCAGTACTCCGTTGCGCTTTACTCTGGAGGGAGAGTCTGTTGCACTCATGTACCACGGCATGTCTCTCTGCCTTCACAGGCGGTGGGCATTTGACTGGTTTCTAGTTTGGGGCTATATCAGGGGAGGCTGCAATGCGATGCCCATGTTCCCGTGGCTCTTGCGGCCCCGTCCACCTCACTCATCTGTGCTTAGGTGCTACTGACTGCGCCTCTGGTTGCTGCTGATGCAACTCTGCTTCGTGGCAACACCCCAGGGGGCAGAATGCAATATTGCCCGGTCCTGCACCGTCTTCACTTTCCTTTGTGTGCGCATGTCCATTGTGCCTCCTCTGTATTTTGAAGGCCTTCCAAACCAGGGGTCCTCTTTCAGCACCGTATCGGGTCATGCGCTTGCGATCCGTGATGTTTGCATTGGCTGATTTTCAGAAGTAGATCCCCAGGCTTTTCTTCCTAGTCAGTTTTAGCTCGAAGGCTTCATGGGTTTCTGGTCCCTGCCCGCCCCCCCCCCACCCCAGGTGGCCCTGCTGGTCTAGGAAGTACCGGTGGCATAGCCTCCACCATCCTACCTGACAGGGCAGCCTCCGCAGTAAGACACAATGACAGATGGGTGGTGGTAAACGTTCCCAGGTTGATGAACATTTCTCTGGTCCAGGTGCCCAGAGCTCCCTTTAGTTTTACCTCTGCCCCTGCCCTTCGCTCCGAAGAGAAGCGCTGAGTCCACAGAGCCCATTTGCTGAAAGTGCTCACGGTGCCTAGGATAAGCATTTATTGAGTGTCAGCTCCCTCTCACCACAGGACAGGGTCTTGGTGAGAGAAAGTGAGTGCCAGGATTCTGCTTCTCCGAGGTGAAAGGATCATGTCCGGGGGTGGGGGTGGGGGTGGGGGGGTGAGCACTTTCACTCATAGCAGAAGGTTTCCTCGCCAGCTAGGATATGGAGGGACTTTTTGCTAGGGGCCTCCAAAGTTTCCTTCTCTGGATGTCAGGTTGGCATGGTCCAGGGCCGCTTCCTGGGAACCTGAGGGAGGTAAATGTGTTTGTTGAATATCACATGCTTCCTTCCAGTGGGACATGGTGTCCTTTTAGGGAAGCCACGTCCTCGTGGGACCATCTTCTATCAAACACCTCGAAGGCATCCTTTTAGAGGAAAGAGACGCAGTGTCGGCTCCTTAGCGAAGACTGAAGGGTCGGCAGGTGGGATATGGGCTTTTCTGTGTTATAGAGGCGGGAGCTCTTGAGAAACTGGTTACTCAGCCTGGCCTTGCACGTTCCTGAGTGGGGAATCCTCCTGGATGGACAGAGCCAGGCTTCACCTGGGAGAAAATGAGGCCAATTTGACATCCTGCCATGACATGTAGACTTCACTAGGGGCGAAAAGGATCTGGAGTTCTCCTGGAGGTGTAGAGAGGGGCAAATGCCATAGGCACTTGGCGATGTGTTCCCTGGGACATTGGCTGAGAATATGGTGCCTGTGCCCCCTATAACTTTTGTTCATCTGTTCCCTGCCTCCCCCAGGAGTCCTGGCTACGGGCTGGCCAGTCAGAGCCTCGTCACTTTCACACACTGATGGGTATGTGTGTGTGTGTCGACATATAACCTGTACATGTATGTACACACATGTATGCATAAGGTGGCCCCGCTGGGTAAGCATCAGTCTGAAAAGTCGGTTGAAAACCCACCCATGAGTTCATGTTTGAAATAGGATGCTGTCTACACCGGAAGGCAATTAAACTCACTGCTATTCAGTCAATGCCCACTCAGAGGGACCCACAGAGGAGAACTGTCCTTGGGTGTTCCTGAGACCAGAACTCTTTACAGGTGCAGAGATTCTCATCTTTCTCCCACAGAGCAGGTCATGGTTTTGAACTACTGACCTGGAGCCACCAGGGCTCCTTCTGTAAAGCCTTCCAGCCCCAGAAGCCCCACCTGGGTCTCTATGGGTCGGCATTGATGTGACGGCAGAGGGTTGGGTTTGGTCCACAGATACAGGTATATTTATGGACAATTGAACCCAAACTTGCCTTATGGCAATTTCATGGTCATTCCATGTATATACATGTACATTGGTACAATGAAAAATGTCCAACTGAGGTTGAACAAGGCTGGGGGCTCTTAGTGGTTAGGTGCTGCCTGGGCGGTTCTGACTCGCAAGATCCAAATGTACAACAGAAGGAAACACCGCCCCACCCTCCACCATCTTCTCAATTGTTATGTTTGAGCCATTGTCACAGCCACGGGTCAATCCATTTCATCGAAGGTCTGTCTATTTTGGGCTGGTCTTCCACTTACTAAGCATACTGTCTTTTCCAGGAACTCTTCTCTGCGGACAACATGTCCAGTGACACCAAGTCTTAGCCACCCTCCCTTCTATTGGCCTGTTGTCTTTCAAGACACATTTATTTCTTCTTTCAGCAGTTCATGGTACTTTGCATTTAATCGCTAGCACCATAGTTTGAATGTATACACTCAAATGCCTTCCTTATTCAACGTCCAACTTTCACATGCATTTAAGGCAATAGAAAGTACCATGGTTACGGTCAGGTGCACCTTAATTCTCAAAGCAACATTCTTGCTCTTTAACACTTCAAAAAGGTCTTATGCTGCACATTTGCCAATGTAGCACATCCTTTAAGTCCTCTTCCGATGCTACTTTCATGAGCATTGGTTGAGGATGTAAGCGAGACAGAATTCTTGATAACTCCACCTTTGCTCTGATTATCACGGTAGGGTCCCTTGGTCTAGTTGGGAGGAGATAGGTTTCCTTTACATCGAGTTGCAATCCACACAGAAGGCGAGTGTCCTTGATCCTCACCAGTTAAGTGCTTCAAGCCCTCTTAGCTTTCAGCAGGCAAGGTTGAGTCTTCTGCCTATGTGAAGAATTCCTGCAATCCTCATGCCAAGTTCTTCTGCATGTACACTGGCTCCTTGGATTATCCATTCAGCTTACAGATGGGATAAATGCAGATGATTCGACCCTAACACCTCTTGGTCCAGGTCCAGGTCCAGGACTTGCATAAACACAGCAAAGTGTTCTAGAACTCCCATTCTTCTCAATGCTATCTGTATCTAGTTTATTAGGATCCACACGGTCGCGTGCCTTTGCACTGTTAATAAAGGTCTGGTTGGGTTTCACTAAACCAATGTTCATGGGGATGTTAGAGATCATAACAACCTCGGACTGTGAGAACAGAATGTCTATATATGTAACATATCCTGCACAGTGCTTACTGAGGTTGATCCTGTTACAAGCCCTCCTGCTAGGAGGGGGCCATCTGATGTCCTCCTTCCTGCACCACCATCAGGGGCAGAAGGTGTTGCTGAGTTCCTGGAGTAGTCTTGTGTGTCCGAGGGAGGATTGTGAGCAACTTGACCCTCTGGCATCAGAGAGGAGTAGCCACTATTAGTCTGGAAAGTGAGTCAGAGCCTAGTCCTTGTCTTTTTGAGGCACCCTGTGCTCGGGGAAGGCGTGGGGGGGTTGTTTTAGAAGATTCTCGATCCTTGAAGACCAGGGCAGGGGCCGCTGTAGAGGCTTATATGACCCCTAGTGATGTATTTACTCTCTGTTAGATCTCAGGACTCACAGTGTCCATGTACTGGTCTTCTGGCCATACCCTCTTCCCTCTACACACACACACACACACACACACACACACACACACACACACTGTAGATGGTCAGAGGTGCCCCTGGGCTGTGCAGGGCAATAGTTGTGCTGTGGGCACCCCTAACCAACAAGATGGCCCCACTCTCTGACAGGGAGGTCACCTGGGCACTAGGGGGAGGGTACTCCTTCTCCCAGACTCCACAGGGGAATCTGAGGGTACTTCCTCCCTGAGGTCTGCTGAGCCCTTACTGTGATTCACCTGAGCTATGCTGGGGGGTCTGTGAATCTGGGGCATGAGCAAGGGCACCCCCCCATGTATCTTCTGGACCAGCCAGGGTCAGTGGGCTCCAGGGCTCTGTCCACTCTGGGGGAAGAGAATCCCAAGGCCTGGGGCACTAGGACTGAGGGGGAGACTCCGGGGACAGAAGAAGGCTTCAGGCTTGCTGACTACTTGCTGATTATCCTTTGGACAGAGGCCTCTCATGTGTGTCCTGGGGACAAAGCTGACCTACTAGGCAGGCCTCTTGGGGCTGTACTTACCATCTCAACAAGCCCTGCCATCCCTGAGGTCCCCTCTCTGCCTGGCTGCAATACGCAGCACCTCTCTCAGGATGTCCCCGGAACACAGCCTGCCAGACCCCAAGAGGAGCAACACGGGGTGTCTCCATGCCTCATCTGTGCTGTAGCAAGAACTACCTCACATGGATGGGTCCGGCTCTCCTTCATTGGGTCTTGATAGATGGGGCATTCCTGGGCTGGCTGAAGGCAGGTCCCCACTGTGTGTCTCTCAATGCCTCCCCCCCCTTTTTTTTTCTATAAACCACCCCGCTGAAGGGATCCACTCTAGGACTCTCCCCATGCTGAATGACCTCATGCACAGAGCAAAAGAAGCCTCCAGGTCCAGAGAGGGTCATGGACATTCAGACGTACAAAAGGGAAGAAGGAGAAAAGCTTACCACTGCCACTTAACCCTTTCTGACTCACTGTGGCCTTACAGAGCCACAGGAGAACGGCCCTGGGGGCTTTCCAAGGCTCTGTGGAGGAAGCTCTAGGCTCCGCAGGGTTTAAAACCTTGCGTGATAACCAAGGTCGGCAGTTCGAACCTACCAACCCCTCCATGGGAGAAAGACACTTCGGTCAGGATCATAGCCTTAGACACCTATGTGGTCATTTTTCCTCTGTCCTGTAGCATCTCTATAAGAGGGGATCACAGCAGTGAGCAAGGGGGCTTCCAGTGGGCTAACACCACTCCTCTCTGCCCGCACCACCCCCCTCCGAGACCAAGGGCAGCCTAATGAAAAATAAACATTCAGTTGTGGTTTCAGTCCCCCAAATTGTTGCAGAAAGCCATCTTAGACAACAATCAAGAGATTAACCGCTGAAGGCTGGTATATTTCCCAGCCTTGCAACCACACTCATTTCTAATGTTTGTTGTGGTTTGTTACAAGAGCAGTACTTTTATTAGCATCCAGGCAGGGTCATTGTCGACTTTCCTCCATGCGCGGAGCCTACCAGAGCTGTAGGGCCAGCTCTGAGACCCGCAGCCTCACCTCACTCAGATGATGAGAGGAGCGTCAGAGGATGCTCAAACAGGAGACGGCAAAGGAAAGCACCTAGCACTTGGTGTTCCACCCCCGCCCCTCCTCCCATCTCTCTCTCTCTCTCCTTTTTTTTTTGCAAAGAGAAAAATCAAAGCTGGGTACCCAGATGCTGGAAACAGCCGTGCTTCCGGCCAAGGGACATGGTGTCATTCGAAAGGCAAGGATTCTTTAGGGAGCCAATTATGCAGGACAAGAGTAAGCATGTTTATTTTTACGACACTGTTTCGCAACATCCCAGCCGACGTTGATGGACTGGCCCCATTAGGCGCACAGTCCACCCGGTGCCATGGTGAGGCCCCGTGCCCACTGGCGGCGGCGTTCCAGGGGCATGTTACGGGCGCCTTGATTAGCGCCCTGGATCTGGGCTAATTTACTGCCCATTATTGCCCTGCAGGACTTGGTGAGCTTGCATGACTTTCTAGGTTTCTCACCTCTCTCAGCATTTTCCAGGCTAATTTGCTTCCCTTCGCAGAGCCCAGAGCTCCAGGGCAACTTGAGCTGCCCAGCTCCCAATGGCTGCTGGCTTTCCCGGCTCTCACCCCTGGGGTCTCTGGAGTCGGGCTTGGGTGGGAGCGCTGGGATGAGGGCAATGGGGGCTTGTCCCAGGACAGTCTGGATGGGGAGGAGTAGATCTGGTGCATTTCACTTGCATGGATGCAGTGGCTGGAGGCCCTTGGAGGACCCAGGGATGTCAGCCACGCTGCAGGAGCATGAGGGACAAGTGATGTTTCTGCCTAAAGCAGTCAGATGGGCTTCGTGGAGGGGGTGGCGTTTGGGTCTCAGGATGAATAGAAGGTACCTGGTGGCGCCAGGAAGGAAAGGACAGGCAGGCAGAGGGGCCAGGTGACTGGTGTTCATGAGCATCTACCGCTCACCTGTTGTGGGTGGGGAGGTGGGTCACAGAGTGGTTGACTGTCGTGGCCAGGAGTCCTTTGTTGGTGCATTGGGTAGTAGGGGGTTGGGCTCAGGCAGTCCCACGCTGGGATTTGCATCCTAGTTCTGAAACGTCTGAGTGTGCACATGCCCCTTCACCAACAAAGTAGCTAACACACCTCATTGCTGTTGCGTGGACCTCTGCTCACGGCACTGGCAGGCACTCTAGTGAAGGACTGAGCCTCACAGGGTCTGCGGTGGATGAACTTTCAGAGGTAGATCTCTGGGACTTTCTTTCAAGATGCCATTGCACGGACTTGAACCTCAACTCTTCCAGTTAGCAGCCAAGCGTCATCCGCAGTGGCACCGCTCAGGGCCTCTTTGCCAGGCAGTCCTGGGCTCTGTTTTCACTCAGATTTTGGGGTATCCAGGTGTGAGACTACCCACTCTGGTCCCCCCCCCTTCCTCTCCTTTGGTGCCCTCTTTCCCCCACTCATCTCTTCCATTCTTAGAGTCTCCGCACCGCTGCTGTCACCTACATTGTTGACTAGCTCCCACAGCTCTGCCTCTTCCCTCTGGGAAATTGGTCTCTGAAGTCATATTGATCCATTCACCACCCCTACCCAAGATACACACTTACTCTTCGAGGCTGGTCCTCCTCCGCCCTCCCCAGAACTCAAGGCCAACCTCTTGGACCCCATGCGGAGAACACCTGGAAGAAATGATAAGACATCTGGGATATTGCTTTCCTCGCCAAACCTCATCACAGAATGGGGGTGGTCTTTATCCATGGGCAGGGTCAGCCCTTGTGGAAGAAAAGCTGCAAGACCCCTCCCTACAGTTGCTCAGAGAGAGTGTATGCTTTCAGCTGTGTATACGTGTGGGTTGGAGTGAGGGTGGGGAGCATACGCCCACACCCAGCTGGATATGAGGCATCAGTGGACTCGAAAACCAACCATTGACATATCTCTGCCCTTTTCCTTCATCAGCTGCCAAGGAGTTCAGAAAACTTTAATTAGCAAAATCATTAGCATCCATCCAAGGCCAGGAAATGTCATTGTCCTTATTTCACAGATGGGTAAACCAAGGCAAAGGGTGGAGAAGCAGTTTTTGTAAGGTCAAGTCACCCCAGAGGAACATGGCTCAGATGTTTGGGTGGTCCAGAGAGGCAGGGGCCCTTGGGGGGAGACCTGGTACTGGAGTGGAAAGCCCCTGCCTGGTGTCATCCCCAGGGAGGATCCTTCCCTCCCACCCCCTGTGTCTGCCTGCTTCTGGTCCCAATGGAGTCCTGGAAGCTCGGGGAGGTGATTGGAGAGTGGGCCGGGTGGGCCCTCCCCTCAGTCCATTCCTTCCTTCCAGTCCCCATCAGGTCCCCAGTCTCATCCTTCTATGAAGGAATGTTGCGTTAACTCTGTAAGTGCCCAGTGTGAGTCCCAGTCCATTGTTGCCTCCCAGCATCTCCTCTGCAGAAATCCCACACATACACAGGCTCCTCTCACACACAAGAGAACTTCCCGCCACAGGTATGTCTGAATTTCACGGGATGGGCTCAGGGTCAGCCCAGACTTCTTGTACGTCAGCCTGTCTGTATGCCTGTTGGCATGTGTGTCTTTAAATCGAGATGAGACCCATGTAACCATTCATCATGTTAAAGTGCACACTCAGTGATACCTTCATGCAGATGTACATAGAACTACCACCTGTGTCTGGTTTGGAAACCATGGCATCACCCCCCTCCACAACAGAGACCCCGTGCTCTGTAAGCAGCCAGTCCCCAACTCCCCCTTCCACCACCCCCTAACAACTTCTTTTCTTTGGATACAAACCTATTTTCCGAATGGATCCACCGATTGTGCCAATTTGTGTCTGGCTCATTTTACACATTTCAAGTGCGGTCATGTCACCTTATGTAGTGGAAATACATTGTGTTCGTGGATAATATTTCATTTGATGATTGGATTTGGAAGAGGCTTATTAACAATCTGCAGATGCAGATGGCACTGCCTTGCTGACGGAGGAGGACTGGAATCTCTTGCTGATGAAGAGCAAAACCCGCAGCCTTCAGTATGGATTACAGCTCAATGTAAAAAAATAAAAACAAACCCCCCAAATATCCCAAACCTCACAAGTGGACCAATCGGTAACATCATCATAGAGGGAGAAAAGATGGAAGCTGTCAGAGATTTTATCTTTCTGGGATCCTCAATCAATGCTTTACAAAAGCAGCAGTCAAGAAATCGATGCACTGCCGTGAAGAAATCTGCTGCACAAGACCTCTTTGAAGAGCTGAAGAGCAAGGATGTCACTTTGAGGACCAAGGTGGACCTGACCCAAACTAGAGTCTGATCAACCACTTCATATGCACATGCGTGCCAGACATTCAATACAGAAGACCAGAGAAGAACCAGTGCATTCGAATCATGGTGCTGGTGAAGAATATTGACAGCACCATGGACTGCCACAAGAACAGACATCTGTCTTGGAAAAAAATATGACCAGAATGCTCTCCTGTACCTTGGGCATGCTATCGGGAGAGACCAGACTCTGGCAAGGACATCATCCTTGGTAAAAAGAGAGGAAGCCTCTTGGCAAGGTGGATCATAGACTGGCTGCCACCATGAGTTCAAGTCCAAGAATAATTGGCGCAGGATGGAACAGGACTGCTGTGCTTGAAGTCACTGTGAGTCAGGCCTGATTCAATGGCGTCCCTCGACACTGTTGTGTGAACAGTGCTGCTATGCAGGTGAGCGTGTAAACGTCTGCTTCAGCCTTTGCCTTTCTCTGGAATATTTACGTGGGCACTTTAAGATGCTTGTGGGAAAATTCCATGTTCCTCTGAGATCATTTTCCCATTACCTCTCAGAAGCCCTTGTGTCCATATCTAGGAGCCAACACGTCTCGAAACAGGGTCTCTGTGCACTGCCGGAGTTAGGTATGGTTGCACGTTATACGTGCTCTTGAAGCCTAAGGGTTCTCACTTGCAGGAGGTGTGCTTCAACCTGTGTGGACTTGGGAGGGCAGGGCTTGTGCACAAGAAGATCAGCTCGTGCCTGAGGTATCAGTGAGTGCTATCCTGCCTCGGTCACAGAGAAGGGGCACTCTGCAGCATGTCTTCCCTTCACTGCAGGATGGTTCTGCAAACTGGACCCCTCCCCATCACACCTCCCCCCGGGGAGCAGAGGTGCCAAGAGCAGCCTTCTTTATAAGCACTGTGCTAAGGAGGGGATTATAAGTCATTTGGGAAGTGGATTAGAGCAATTGCCCTGAGAGCAATCTTATTCTTGGAGACTCATGCTTTCTGCTCCTTCTGGACCTCAGGCCTGCGCTGTGGGGCTATTGAGAAGCACCTAAGCCTGTACATCCTGTTAGCATGATGCCAGTAATGTCTGTAGGAACAGGGCCCTCTGCACTCCAGCTTCACGCAGCCAGTAAGGGATGTCCCCAGCTGTGACTGAGTGTTGCTTCTGTCATTCTTTATTTGCCACCCATGCCCTTTCAAGCACAGGAACATCTCTCCACCCTGCTGCCTGCTCCCCAGAAACTGTCAGCAGGCCCAGTGCCAGCCTTTGGGTTGAACAGTGGTCATGAGGTGGAGCCCTCGCTGCCCAGTCTCATCCACCTATGGGTCCCTGTCCCAGGAGTCCCTGGGCAGTGGTCTGCCTTTGCTGTGAGTTCAGGACGAGGGAAAGCAAGGACTAACTAGGACTGAGCAGGGCACCTGCTGTCTGCCGGGATGGTTTTGTGCTTGATCCCTCCTGGGGGAAGGGGTAGACAGAGGAGAGTTAACACAATGGGTACTGGGAATTTAAAGGTGAGAGAAATGGGGCGAGCCCTCAATGAAAGAGATTGGCATAACAGTGGACTGGGGCCTATCGATGGCCACCAAGGGCTGGGCAACATTTGCCTCGTCGCTAGCTGCCATGCGCGATGAACGATGGCGCTACAACACAGAAGACAGTGACATCCAGAGTTTTAATGAGGATGACAATACAGGTGTTGGCTCTCATGCACGTAAGAAGAGGAACTCGGACTTTTGAGGAATCCATGATGTTGGAGGTTCTGATCCACCCCCAGGTGGCTTGGAAGAAAGTCAGCCCCTAAAACCCTCCGTGACATAGTTCCACTCCATGCATCGATAGGGTCACCGTGAGTTGAGTTGACTCAAAAGCGACTGGTTGGATTTTGTGTGTGATGTGTGTGTGTGTGCACGTGGGTGTGTGCGTGCACGTGGGTATGCCTTGGACTGATGAGTAAAACACAGGCTGTAGAACTACATGTTCATTTCAGATCACAAGGAATATTTCTTCAGGATGTTATATATTTTACACGAGACAGCTAACCCAAAACCAAACTCACCATCGGGCTCCCAGCATAGAACTTCCCTGTGAGTTTCCTAGATTAGCTGCTTTACAGGAGAAGAGAGTCCCATCATGTTCCCAGAGTGGCTGGAAGTTTTGAACTGCTGACTTGTTGGATTGCAGCCGAAGGTGCAGTCACTATAGCATCAGGGCTCCTCCCACTTCTACTGAAAAACAGTATGGCTGCCATTCACTAGGGAGGCTGTGCTTCTCTTTATCTTCACCACTACTTGATTGTAGAAGTTGCAGATGGGTGGTGAGACCAGGTTCAAGGACAGTCAAAACAGTGTGGCAGAAACAACAGGGGGGTCAGTGGAATCTCTCCCCTTTTTTCCCAGCCATCGGATATTTCATGATGCCTGCTCTGTGGAAGGAAGACCAAAGAAGCATCGATGCGTATGAATGATGATGCTGGCAAAGAACAGTGAAAGTACCACGGGCTGCCAAAAGAACAAACAAATTTGTCTTGGAAGTGGTACAGGCAGGATGCTCCTTAGAGGCAAGGATGGCGAGACTCTATTTCACATACTCTGGGCATGTTGTCAGGGAAGACCAGTGCCTGGAGAAGGACATCCTGCTTGGCAAAGAAGAGGGGTAATGAAAACAGAGGAAGGTTTGACAAGACGGATTGACGCTGGCTGCCACAATGAGTTGAAACGTCAGAACCATTGTGAGGATGGTGCAGGAGGGGCTGCATTTTGTTTTGTTTTGCTTTGTTAGACACAGCGTCAGGTCGTTGCACGTTGGAACTAGCTGAAAGGCACCTAACAACCACAAGGTTGTATGTGAATCAGGACAATGAACAAGAGGACGAAAGAAGAACTTTTGCATGATCGTGTTGGGTGAAATAATGTGGAATATACAACGGACTGCCAGAAGAAGGAACCATGGTCTCTTGGGGGAAATGCAGCCAAATCCCTCCTGTGGTAGTTACATAATTGCGTGTCAACTTGAAGATATGCAAGTGTCGGGGTGGAGTTGAGCCTGATGGTACCTACCTCCTTATGGGCGTGACTTTCTCATAAGGAGGGTCCTGAGAACCTCCCCCCTCCCCCCTGTTTCCCCTTCCTGTTGATAAGTCATGCTGACACCTGCATGAGTTCTGGAGATGCAGCCATGGTGACTGGCTCCACAAGACTTTGCACCCATTGGCCTCTGATGGTCCTTCACTTGGCATCATTGCATGTGCTGCTTGAGTCTGAAGAGGGATTTAAAGACTAATATTGGACTTGTGGGACGATATCAGACTTATGGACTTGATCTGAACTAGACTGGGACATTTTCTTAATATATAATTGCTCTTTGATGTAAAGTTCTTTCATATATATGTATATATACACACATATATATATGAAATATAGTCAGCCCAGCCTAATACAGGTCCTTAAAAGGGAAGATGGTGACACTTTGTCTCATGGACTTTGAACTTGCTATCAGGAGAGACCGGTTCTTGGAGAAAGATATCATAAACAGATGAAGAGGCTCGATGAGATGGAGTGACACAGTGATCACCACCGGGGGCTCAAGCATGACAGTGATTGGGAGGATGGCATGAGACTAGAGGGCAATTTCTTCTGTTATAGGAGAGGCTTCTTGGAGGCGGAAGCAGCTAGACAATGCCTTACTACAGCCATGATGATGCCAGTTCTAGACTCTGCAAACCATGGCCCTTGGGCCGAATCGGAGGGTATCTGTGCTTGTAAATCAAGGTTTATTGGCCACGGCCGGGCCTGCACATGGAGGGATCTTCTACATGTTTACAGCTACTTTGTACTACAACCAAGGCAGAGTGCAATGGCTGTCGGAGAGACTAGCTGGCCGGCAGCCCTTAATGCTTTTGCTGTCTGGCCCTCACAGAAAAAGGCGACTGGCTGCCAAGATGGGGTATGAAGGTCAGTGTTGGGAAAGGCCTGAAGTCAGTCTCCAGGAGGAGCTTCTAGGTGGGGGGATGAGAGGCCGGCAGGCAGACAGGAGCTCGGAGAGGCTGGAGGAGTTTGAGGAATACAGAATTTCCATAGTGGCTTTGAGTGCAGATGCAGTTGCAACAGAAGACTCCCTCCCTGGGCCCTTTTCTTTGAGAAGGCTTTGGAGTCCTGATTCCGACAGCACTGGGAGCCGGGGCACAGCCTGCACGTTTCTGTGTTTCTGCCTCCCCATCGCCATTGTGTCAAGATCGCTGGCAGAAAGTTGCCGCGCACACGGAAGCCTCATTTCATCTGCGTGCGCCTATTTCTGTCTCGTTGCCTACTTCTGTTCTTCCTTTTTGACATTCAGCGTTTTCAAACACAGATCCGCACGGGGCATGAATCACACTGCCAGGTTGCTGTGGAAAAGCTGTCTGGAGCTGGCTCTGCCTCCAGCCGCTTCTCATAGGCAGGCTGAGAGCTCCATCCAGTCCTTCGTAGCTCTGACACTCAGAGTCATCAGCGCGCTGGGTGGGGGTCCTCGTCTCCTTCAAGGAACCCCTTTCCCAGACTCCCAGGGCGCTGCTGTTCTTGTTGAAGTATAAGTGCTGGCCCGGTTTGCAGGTCCAGGGGTTCTTTCAGAATTTTACTATTGATCATGGAGAGCCAGAGCTGCATCTTATGCTTCTCCAGAGAACGTACAGGCAGGAAAACAGGAGAGATGTTTGGAGAGATTTCCTGTTAGTGAGATGGTCTGGAGCAGGTGGTCACGCTGTTGCAAAGCATCCTGGTCTTCACCGGGGAGATAGATTGGAGTCCTACACCCTGGTGCTTGCGCATGTGACAGGTTTCCAGACAGGTGTCATCTGTCCAAAAGAGGTTGTATTGGAAGGCAGGCCCCATGTCTTTTCTAAGTGGTCCTTTTGGGGAAGAAGGAGGAGAGGCACAGGCACAAGAAGAAGGCTTCTGAAAAGGTGACCCATCAGTGAACCCAGGAAGACCCAGACTTGCCTGTGCCCGTGAGAAGCTGGAAGTGACCAATTGTGACCCATCCAGTTCTTGCTCTGGATCAGAGGCCAAGAGCACGACACTGCCGACATCACACAAGGCTCTGAGAAGGTACCCCCTCTTCTTGTTCACTGCCAGCATCCTCAAGCTGCTGAGTCAAGCCAAGGGGAAACTGCTCATATTTCTAGCAGAGATTTGGAACCCCACTCCTCTCAGCCCCTGGCAGTCACCTCCCCAGCGCAAGGAGAGCCCCCTTTGCAGATCACTGGCTGCTCATGCTCTGCCTCCTCCTCTACACCTGGGACCCTCTGGGGGGTCCTTCTCCCCATCGCTCTCAGCCCTGCTGAGATCAGTGGGCACCGTGTGTCTGCTTCCCATTTCATTTTGGGTGCGAGCGTATTAGTCATGCTCTTCTGAATTCTTCATCTCCTAGGCACTTGCTCGTTTTTTTAACCAGTTCCAAAAAAAGATGATTTGTGCGAAGGGAGTGAAAATTGAGTTTATTTACAAAAAAAAGAAAAAAGAATCAGTAGAATCCAAACTCGGGCATAGGAATCCAGAACAGGACAGGGTGTTGGGAATGTGTCTGGTGGCAACAGCCTTGGGGAGGCTTCCAGTCCAGCTGGTCTGACCCTTGCTCCCCTCCCACCGGAGGACTGGGTGTTCATTTCTGCAAAAGCAGTAAAACTCTGGCTGCTTGAGAGGGCTCAGTCCAATTCCCAATGACGGGGGAATGTGAGGGAAGAGGGTCCTTCTGTGGAACAGGCCCCCACAAGTTAACTGGGAAATCATTTGAGGAAGGGAGCAGCAGAGGTCCTCAGAGGGGGCCGAAGGTCCCCATGTGTTTTTCCTAGGACTCTGGGGGCCACACATCCCTCAAATAGGTTTTCTCAACAGTGTCTGCCCCACCAGGTCTGGCAGCAACAACTGGCCACATCAGGTGTCCAACCCCTAGATACCCAAAGGGGGAGTTTGTGATTGAATTCGGGGAATGGGGGAAAGAGATGCAATGATATCCGCTCCAGAGTTTGCCAAGGAAGCGATCCACCAAAATACCACCCATGCGATACTCTCAGTTTCGCGTGATCTGATTGCTGGCGGTGTGCCTGATGGGTGGGGCTGCTAACTAGGTGCTCAGCTGTTCAGACCCACCAGCTGCTCCTATGGAGAAGATGAGGCTTTTTACTCCCAGAGAATGTTACCGTCTCAGAAACCCACAGAGGCAGATCTGCTCGGTTTGGTTGCTTGTTTGGTTGCTCCTGAGGCAACTCCGGGGGCCAAGTGATGCCTGGTCCTGAAGCCTCTTTCTGCACAACCGTGGTGCCCCTGAGAGCCTTCCAGTGCAGAGGGCTCATCTTCCAGCAGGATGGTCCACAGCATTCAGCTTCCAACAAGAGCCTATCCACTGGCAGCTCTTGGAAGTTCACCAGATCTTTCTTCCTAGTCTGTCTTAGTGTGGAAACGCCACCGATCCCGGTCCACCGTGGGAGACCTTGCTGGCATTTGAAATCCTGTTGGCATACCTTCCAGCATCCTAGCAACAGACAGTATGACAGACAGACAGATGAGTGGAAGTTCGTTTGAGTAGGAGGTTGACCTTCAGCCAGAAGGGCTTTTCTCCACCCTACATGCTGCAGGCTACATTGTGTAGGTGGAGGACTATGGAGTTAAGAAGTCCTCTCTGAATGCCTGTGGACAGACAGGATGGGAGGCTGAGGGACAGCATATGGGAACTCAGCAGGGCAGCTTTTTTATCCAGGAGGAAAGAAGGTCTGGGTGGATATGGGATAGAGCCAGAGCAGGTGAACTGACTGCAGGGCCAACCGGGTTGTCTGATGGCCCTGGGGTTGATCACTAGATCCAGGGATAGGTAGATATGCAGTGACAGGCCTTGCAAGGGGCTGGGATCCACCCAGTGTCTCAGGAGAGACTTCACTGTAGTCAGTAAGAGATGCCCCAGGATGAACACAGCTGCCTGCGGTGAGTGAGCCCCCCACCAATAGAGGCGTGCAAGCCCAGAATGAGTGCTGCCAGGCAGGGCCATAGCAGACAGGAGATGCCATGAGATGGGGCATGCACTGTAGTGGCAACTAAGTTCCTGCTGTGGGAGGCTCCTCCACCTTGAGGCTTTTGCCTCACAGCCCGGCCTTCATGAATAGAGAGACTGCCCCAGGTGCCGCTGAGCCTGCCGCTAAGATTAATTGCTTTTATTTGTGGTAAATGAAGTGTTCCCACGCAGGAGGGCCTCAGTGGTGCCTGCTGGGCAACTTCTCTTGGTTCCCCCCAGAGGGAATGTCCCTTCACCCCTGGCCCACTCCGCTAAGCCACGCAGAGCACAGAAAGGGGCTGACAGACTGGAGGGAAGATCAAACCACTTGCAGGCTGGATCCCAGGCTGGCCGTGTGGCAGGTCTGCGTTGGACTTTGTGGGAGAATTACTTTTTAAATCAGGCAGTGGGTGGGAAACATTCCCCTTATGGGAAGGAGCTGGTGAAAGCTCTGAATGAAAATGACTCGTGATTCTGAAAGAGGGTGTGATGGCGCGTGCGTTGTGCGCATTTGGATTGTTGAAAGCCGACGAGGGAGGTACCAGAAACAATGGGAGCAAGACAGAAAGCCAACGCAACAACAACTTCTGTTTTCTCTGTGCTAGAAATCAGAATGCCGATTGGTTCGTTTTAATAAGGTCAACGTCACATGGAATGACATGTTCACTCTTTGCATGAATAGCTCCTGTTCTTCCATGGGGGTCAGGCAGCCAGGTCACAGGTAGGTAGGTGTATGCTGGGTGGCGCCCAGCAGGGCAGCTTTATCCTTCTCCCACACACCATAGAGAAGGGTCCCACCAGGAAGACCCTGATGGAGAAGCTAATCATGCTGTACGAGAGAAGGCCCTGCCAATGGGTCACACTCTCCCTGTCGCACAAGGTTACTGTGAGTCGAGAACAAGGAGGGGCCCCCAGCCACAATGATGTTCCCCATCGCACTGTCCCTCTGAGTCCTTAGATGTGTGTCAAGTCTTGTGTGCAGTTGCTGAAGAAGGAGCATGTGTGCTTTAAAGCAGTGTCTGAGGCAGACAGGGACTGTGGTCAGGCTTCTATCACGAACATCCATGTGTCAGGTCCAGGCTAGTTTGATGTGCAAAACTCACCCCTCTTAAAGATGAGTTGTGATTGGATCCGTGATCTGTGCTGCGTGACGCATCACCACACACTCAGTGGGTTAAAACAACACCCTCGTATTCTTGCACCGCATCTGGGGGTCCGAAGTCTGTGCCACGACACCCACTTCCTACTTCACAGTCTCTAGGGTCAGAAGTCTGTGGCTGGCTGAGCAGGGTTTGGGGATTGAGTTTATCTGGTCTGAGCTCTCCTCTGAGGCTTGACAGGGGAAGGAGAACTTACGAGCAGCTAGCAGCACTGGGCTGGTGATAGGGACCTGGCTGGAGACTCCTCTGTCGGCTGGCTGGAAGCTATTTCAGAGGGTAGCTCACAACAGTCTCCTCACTAGATAATGACAATCTTAGTGATAAAACTGGCCATGGGACATGGTCCCTGTGTGGTTGCTGCTGTTGGTTTAAAGATCATTTTACTGGGGGCTCCAGGAAGAAAGGCTTGTCCGACTGGGAATCAAACTGGGCCGACATGGTGAGAGCACTGAATCTTAACCACTAGACCATCACGGATTTGGTTTGTATCAATAGCTAGATGCAAACCCCAAGGCATACCCATACTGAAGGAGTGGAGTGGTGGCGGGGAGGGACTGATATGAGGCGTGGGCATTGGGGGTAGGTGTCTTGGTAGGGTAGGGACTGCTCAGGGTCTCCATGCCACCACTGTGGTCAACTGCTCCCTGGGGAGTTATGTGTAATTATGGAAAGATACGCACTCAATAGGGGCATGGCCAGTGTATCTCATATGAAATAACTCACCTCTCCCTACAGTTCTGGAGGTGGGGGTCACCCCTCTTGTTAGTCTCACATCACAGCTGAGACAGCCAGCCACAGAGAGGCACTTCCGCTTGCCCAAGGGCAGGCCAGTAACAACCCAGGAAGTTCAGAATCAGGGCGACCGCTCAGGTGCCAGAGTAGAACTGTGCTTCAGAGAGTTCTCAGTAGACCACCAGGCCTTTCTTCCATGTCACTTCTAAGCAGACTCACAGCTCCTGTGTTTTGGTTAGAAGACCCAGCACATTCATGGTCTGCATCTGGGAATGGGGTCGTCTTGGGCACAGACTCTTAACTATTTTGCCCAAGAGGTCAAGCACCCGTGGATTCCTAAAACCGAGGCTCAGGGGACAGTGGGCTGCCATGAACCCCTCATGCCCCCGGGTCCTGAAAACCCTCTCCTGTTTCAAACAGCATCCTCGGTGATGCAGCCATGCCCCACTGCAACCCTCCACAGCCTTGAGCCTCTTTGCATCTGCAGGTCTGTTCCTTCCCCCTGGAAAGTCAAGGGCACAAGGGCAGGAAGACGCACTATGGCCTCCTTCTAAAACATAGACTCTCCAAGAGCTGTCGCTGCTGTTGATCTAGGCTCCAGTGCACGGAGACCTCACGGGCACAACAGGACAAAGCGCTACCCCGTGGGTGCCATCCCCAGGGAGATGGGATCCGTTAGACCCAGGAGGGTTTGCACTGACTGACTCTCTGAACCA
Source organism: Nesogale talazaci (assembly GCA_004026705.1). NCBI lineage: Eukaryota > Metazoa > Chordata > Mammalia > Afrosoricida > Tenrecidae > Nesogale > Nesogale talazaci. The sequence continues at coordinate 7,912 of PVJH01023631.1, read as the reverse complement.
GTGGCCAGGTCTTTCTTCCTGGAAGCTCTGCTAAAGCTTCTTCAGTGTCACAGCCAGGCGTGAGCCTCCTCTGGCAGGTGGTGGCAGCTGTGCCTGAGAGCACTGGCTGAGAATGAAATCAAGGTGGATTGTCTCCCAGGGACCCATCAGCACCCCTTTCTCCAATAGGAAGAGCTCAATCCCCTTGTGATGAAGGGGCAGATGGATGAGTCTCACACCTCAGACTCTTTTTGGGGGAGGCCTAAGTCACGTGTGACCCCCATGGTTCAGGGCGGCTGTGGAGGAAGGTGCTGGGAGGAGCTGGGCTGGCCGCATGGTTTCCAGAGCCCCATCCCAGGAGACACTGGGGACGGAGTGACCATGACGATTCTGCTCAGAACACCAACCTGCTGGGCTCTGTCTCTCGCCACCTTCCAGGCTCCCCGTGTGTCTCCCTCCTGCAATGCTCCATTGCCCTCCCCACATGTCTGGTACCCAGACCAGGCACAGGCCACTTCCGGAATGGCAGCTGTGACTCGGCTCACTGGAGTGTCTTGTGTCTAGACACACACCAACGTGTTTCCATCCCTGGAGGAATCGTGAAGTTTAGTTGGAGCACGGCTAGTTAGGGCCCAGGATTCTGACGTCAGCCTCTTTTCTTTTCTTCTCTTCTCTCTCTCTCTCTCTCTCTCTCTCTCTCTCTCTCTCTCTCTCTCTCTTTATTCCTGGCTGGGTTTTCAGAGGCGCTCCTGGCTGAGGGGGGATTGAAATGGACCATTTCTCTGCAGGATTACATTTTAGTGTTGTATCACCTGGACGATATATGAGCTAAATAATAGGTCTTTGGCATTCGAATTTAGGTGGATTTGGAAATATTGCAAAGATAAACTTCTGAGCAAGTTCTGTTTGAAATGGAGTGTGAGGGAACACCCGTTATTGGTTTAAAATCCTGCGGGGAAGAGTTAAATAAATCAAAGAGACAGGTGCAGTTTTTAGATTAAACAGCCAAACTCATACAAAATCCCTTTGTCTAGACGGGACAAACATCAAGTGTTATTTCAGACAGTTTGATGAAATGCCCCACTGTTAACCCACAGCTTGCTAAATGCCCGCAGTGTTCGCAAAAGCCCTTTAGAAGCCTGTGTTGATGGCAGCACGGACAGTGTGCGAAATTGCCACAGACTGCGCGGGAGAGGGGTGCCCGCCGGCCGCCCTCCCACTCTCTCCCTTGCCAGCCGCAGCCGAAGGGAAGGAGGCAGACACTGCCCAGGGCTTGGCAGAGGCCCCGGCCACACCTCACACCGAGGGCAGGCCTCCAGCAGGACGCAGGCAGCAGGGGGCTCTGAGAAATGGCCAAGCAGCCACAATGTCTGTGCTGCTGACTGCACTGGGCGATGCCAATTGTTACCAAACTGGGTTGCTAACTAAAGCGATGGTGGTTTGAATTTCCCCAGGAGCAGAGAAGTCTGGTCATCTATTTCTGAAAGGTCACCGCCCATGGAAACTCCTTATAGCACCCAGTTGGACTGTGCACCCATGGGGTCCTTGGGAATCACAGTCCAGGCTACAGCAGCTGGGTTGTCAGGGGAGGAGTCTTGGTGGTACTGTGGGTTATGGCTGGACCACCAACTACAAGGTCATTCGTTGGCTGCCACCATTAACTCAGAGAGAAAGGTGGTCTTTTCTGCTCCCCTAAAAGATCCCCAGCCTCAACCAAGGGCTCAACTGGGATAAAAAAAAGTTTGAGAAATGAGGATGGCAACCTATGTACAAATGTGCCGGATACAATTAACATACATTATAAGAGCTGTAAGAGCACCCAATAAAGTGACTTATTTCAAAACACCACAACAAAAAGATTCACAGCCTCAGAAACTTAAAGGAGCAATTCAACTCTGTCCTTCAGGGTCACTCTGAGTCTGTGTAGCCCAGTGGCAGTGGATGTGAACTGAGAGCCTGATCTGCAGAAAGGCTGGAGCTTTCTGTTCCTCTCACCCAGAAAAATTGGGCACAGATGGCCTTCTTCAGATGGGGCTGGCTGTAGGGCCAAAAGACTGCTCATCGGGGCAAAGCCCTGCTTCCTTTCTGAGCACTTCTACAGGTGCTCTGCCTTGGTCTCCTGGCCTGCACCATAAAGTGGTTGACAGGAGGCACAGAGGCAGTGTCAACACCGGTGCAGCAGCAGCAGCAGCAACTTGGCATTGAGCATGAGAACAGACACGCGTGAGGGCAGGTCTAGGACGGGGCGACCACAAACAGACTTCACTCCACACACCGCGCCCTCGGGCTCAGCCAGGAGGCAGCAGGCATAAGAGGAGCCCCAGAGAGAGGACAGCCTTTCCGTTTCACTCTCTGGTCAGAGATGTGATGGTTTGCTTTCCCCTCATGCTGCAGTGGGTTACCTGACACCTGTCCCCTTGCCTCCTGGCCTCTGTGACCAAGCCTAGAGAAGGGATCCCTCTGAGCCCCTTGGGAGAGCAGGGCCTGGAGGCAGGAGGCGTTGTCAGAGACATGTCATGATTCCACTGTCAGTCTCGTGTGGCCTTTGGGCCCTTCTCCTGGCAGTCACAGCCTGGTCAGACCAGAAGAGGTCAAGGCAGGTGTGGCAGGTGGTGGCTGGGCATGCCAGCCTCCTCTGAAGTCAGCGGCAGTGAAGAAGAGGTGCAGAGGCTTAGCATGCCTCGGAGGGTCTGGAGATGGGCAGATGGGGTGTGAGGCTCTGATGGTGGTCGTACTGCTGCGCTCTCTATGGTGAGCTGCACTCATCTGGCCCAGGCAGGCCCTTTCTCTGGAGTGTTGTCAGGATATCCCCTCCTGTGCTTTGAGCTGCAAGATTCCAACCATTGCTGCATTGCAGGAATCAAGGTTTTGCAGGAATCAAGGTTCCTGCTGGCTCCAGGGACTCTCAGAGTGGGGCACTGCACATACTCTGCTGGTCTCAGGCATCGGGACCTTGCTTCTTAGCTTTAGTGGGTGCATCACATGCCTCTGCAGGTTATGGATGTGCTTATGCCCAAAGTCGGCAGGCCTGCTGAATCCCAAGAATTTGCATCTGATATTGGATCCCAGGTGAGTCTGGGCAGAGAACCCCCACCCCCCACTGAGCATCCCTGGAGCTGTGAGACACTGAAGGGTGGGGCAGGGGGGTGGGGAATATCTGATCTATGTGAAGGACGATGCCCAGGGTGGGAGCAGATGTGCCAATGTTTGATGCAGGCAGGCAGATAGGAAGGCTGACCAGCCAGCTGAGAGAAAGCCTGAGGTGGGTGGGGAAGCTGTGAAAGGGAGCAGAAGTGGGTGGATGTGGAGGGGCAGTGTGGGAGGCCAGAGGACAGCCTGTCAAAGGCTGAGAAGCCCCTGGGTCTGGTCGTAGACATGCCCGCACAGGGGCAGATTAACCAGGAAGCATGGGAAACGTTAGTGTTCAGTGAGTCTGGTACTCAAGGGCTGGCGTGCGCTTACTCACCAACATATAATGAACCATCTCACCTGGGTCTGACCTTGCTGGCATCGTGGTGAAACCCAGGTGAAACTGTGCCTGGAAGATTAGCGCCTAAGCAGAGCAGCCCATGCCTACCTTACTTAGTGGTTGTGTGTGTGGAACTCCGTGCTCAGCTTTGGGCAGGTGTTAGGGCCCGTCGGCCCTCGTTCCAAGCGTACAGGACCAAGGGCAGCCCCAGCTGTGTGGAGGGAGCTGCCCCTCTGTTCTGTGGAAGGCAGCTTCATTCCCCGTGCTCTTGGCTCAGCACATCTCCCAGGTTGAAGAGTTCGCAGGGCAGATGGGAGGTGGCGGCGAGATTCCCGAGCTCTGGAGCACAGGGACCTGCAAAACGCACTGTTCAAAGGAGCTCTGCTTTCTGAGTAGTCAGCTTAAAGAGCTGCAGGAGTGAGCGGGCTGGCGCTGGGCCCAGGGGTGGGGGTAAGTGGGGCAGCTGGGTCCTGCCTGGGAGGGGCTCCAGGATGGTGATGGTGCGGTTGAGAGCAGCCAGAGAGGGGTGAGACAAGAGCACCAAGACGAGGTCCATCGCCATCCACCCCTGGCGTTCCAAGGTCCTGCCACTCCCAGGTGGAGTTCTGGGTAGCAGAAGACATTTGCAAGTGCTTCTCCTTCATTGTCTGCCCCCACAGGGGGCCATATCCCCATGATGTGGGGAGCCCAGGGGCAATCAGTCACTGGACTCATAGCGACTGTATGCATACCAGATCAAAACGCTGTCTGATCCGGTGCCAGACTGACAAGGGTTCCTACGCTTAGCCCCTGGTCCAGCCGCAGTGCCCCTCCATCTACTTGAGGTCTTTCTTCTTTTCCCTCCACCCCTCCGTTTTACTGAGCATGATATCCTTCTCCAGAGACTGGTCTTTCCTGACAACAGGTCCGCCTTACAGAATGGTAAGTAAGCCCTTGATTACCTTGCTTACTGGGTAATGCAGTCCTGCCCACACCTCGGCCACTTGAGGAAGTAGAAGAGCACTGTTCCATTGCACAGAGAGGAACACTGAGGCACCGAGCTCTTGACGTGTCCAGGGATGACTGGTTCATCCCGAGCTGGTGCAGTGGTGCAGGGATTGACCTTGGAATGGAGACTGGCCTACCTGATGTGATGAATTCATCTCTGCTGCTCCTTACCCCCTCCCTGCCTGGCCTCCAGCCTTATTGGGTTCATTACAAGCCCTAATCCATGAGGGTGGTCTGGAGAAGCTGGGAGAACCCGGGATGCCTGCCTGACCGAGCCCTGGAAAGCCAAGGAAAAGGGCGCGTCAGTCCTGATACTATTGTCTTCTGGTTTTTGTCTGTATCCGTCATCTCAGGAGTGGGCAGCAAGAAAGCAGAAAACCCACCTCCTGCTGTCCTAGCCACCTTTCACAGTGGGGGCATCTTTGGGGCTCCAAGACCCTGTCAAAGGCCCTGGACAGCCAGCCTTCCAGAGCACAAGGCTCAGCACTGTTAGCACGCCGCATCCAGGACCAGAGCCGTGAGCCGCTCCAAGCCCATAAATCACCGAGCAACAAGGACGTACCCTTGGTTCTTTCTGCACCATCAATGCATTACCTAATCCAATCATAAAACGGAAGAGCGGCCCCATTTGTATAATTCCCTATCAAAAATCAGCAGATCTGTGCGTTTCGGGTGCTGCCTCTGTGACTGCGTGGCAGAACTGGGGGCCTCCTTTGATGGAACACGTGTCACCCAGGAAGGGTATAAACAAGCTCCCGTGTCACCGCCTTCCGCGAGGACGCTTGTTTAGGGGATCCTTTACTGCCTCACAGAGACGGTTTATTTGCAAATGGTCGGCGAGCTGCTAACAATTTGTATTTCCCAATTTGTCGGAGTCTCACCATGGCCGAGACCGTGGCTAATGGGGCTGACAGATCGCCGGGTGTGGCGCCTCCAGCTGTAAGCTACTGCTGAGGGAACAACGCCTAGACACCCCCGCCCCCCTCTCCCCCCCCCGTCCCCGTCAGCCCAGGCTGGGGACAGGGAAACAGTGGCCACTTGGGGGCCGTCTGTGGGTACCCCCAGTCTCGCTGTGGACAGTTGGATGGAAGCAAAGCTCCCTGCCTGGGCCAGGGTTGTAAGATTTTTCAGGACAGAGGCAGACCCAGACACAGACAGCCATTCAAACGCACCTCCAGCCGGTTAGCACCCTTTCCTTGGGGCACACTGCCAGTTTTGTTTGGGTCAGTGCGAATGAACCCTGATGGTGGGGCCTTGTCCTCTTCTTTTGGGTCTTCCTGAAGGCGTTAGCGCAGGCCAGCTTTGTGGCGCAGTACACACAGCGCTGCCATCTGCAAGGTCAGCAGTTTGAAACCACCAAGATGTCCCTTGGGAGAAGAAATCGCCTTTCTACTCCCGTAAAGAGTTCGTCTGGGAAACTCAGAAAAGCAGTCCTACCCTGTCCTGGAGGGTGGCTGTGAGTTGCAATAGATTCGAGGGCGGTGCTTTTGAGGCACCTGGGAAGCCCTGTATGTCAGAAGGCTGTGAATGGGTCCCTGGAGGCCTGTTCTTGCCAAGTGGAGGACCCATGGTGGGGGTGTGGTTTGTGAGTTAGCCTGCTGGCAGTTGGGGCCCACCAGCTGCTCCAAGGGAGAAAGGCGAGGCTTTCTAGTACCTTGCACCTCAGAAACCCACAGGGTGTCTGTGAGTCAGAAGTGACCCGGTGACAGTGAGTTTGGTTTTTCACTTAGATACTCAGCCTCGCACTCAGAGCCATCACTGGTTCATAGCAACCCTCAGATGGGGTAGGCCTGCCTCTGTGGGTCCCCAACCCTGTGACTCTTGAGTGGAGTAGAGTCCCCTTGTATCCCCATGGAGTGTCTGGCAGCTTCAAACTCTTGACCTTGCAGTTAGCAGCCCCGTTAGTAACCGCTGCACCCCCAGGACTCCCTGCCTTAGGGCTCCAGGCCTTCCTTCACGGTGCCTGTGTGTGAAATGAAGCCACCAGCCTGTCAGCAGTGAATGCACCAACTCTGGCCACTCTCGAGGTCTCAGCTGGTATTCAGAGAAAGACTTCCTCAGAGCTGAGCATGGAGAAGTCTGGCAAGGATGTGGTGCTTCCCTTCAACTCGCATACCAATTCTTCAACAGCAGGGCACAGTGTCCAGGGCTGGTGGGGGCCTGGCTGGCATGGGAGCCTTTGAGAAAGGGATTGGAAGCTCAGGGTTTCCTACCGAAGCCTCTTCCATTCAGTGTTGACTGGGAAGAAAACTAGGGTGAAAGCTGTCTTCTTCATGAGGAGCCTCTTTGAGGGCAAGCGGGCTCTTGGAAGGGAACAGAATGAACGCTTGGCTTGCACGTGATGGGTATTTCTTAGGGAAGTAGGGTATTCCCACATCCCATGAGAAAGGCAGCCACTCAGGCCACAGCTGTGACATGCTGCAGTGGGCAGCATGAATCATGAGCATCGTTGGCATGCAGACAAAGCTGGGGGTTCTGTGCTGGGGTGGTCAGTATGAGAACAAGCACAGATATTGCCCATCCATCCATTACACACGATGCTTCTCCAGTCCCTCTGTGGGGAGGAAAGGACAGGCTCTTGGGGCGTGCAGAGACTGCAGGAGGCAAACAAATCCTTGCAATCCTCCTGAGAGGGGATACCTTTCTAAGCCACTGCCAATGTGGAGCAAGACCTCCATGTGCATTCTTTTGTTCTTAGGAGCTGTCCTTTGCCAAGGAGCTCTACGAGGCATTGATGCTGAGACAGGAAAACACAGATGGATTAATGGATGGGTGGGTGGTGGATGAATTGACGGCAACATTTGTGTTGCTTCTCTTTTATGGGCCACTAGCACTGGGCCTCCTCCATTTTCTGCGTACTGAGGATACTCACTGAGGGTGAGCATGGGGAAGGGAAAGAGGCTGCAGGGCACCTGGGCCTGTAGAGGGAGAGTGGCTAGGAGGTTTTGTGTTTGTAATGAGCACACGTGTGTGGGCTCTGAGAAGACTGGCCAGCAGAGTCCCCATTAGGCCTCGGCACATCCATTGAGGAGTCAGCGGCTTCCATGGCTGCTGGGGGAGACCCCTCACGTGTCCGGAGCTTCACTCGCTTATTGCACCTTCTCATCGCTCATTGGCATGGGTTTGCCTGCCTCCCCCACCACGCAGTGACCCTTGTTCAGGGCAGATGCCATCTGGGAACTCTGGGAAGGAGTAAACGCTGAGCGGCACTCATTACAGCATCCAACTCACTGGTGTGTGCGTTGATCAGAAAACAGAGGGGAGAAGGAAAGGGGGAGAGGAGGAAAGGAGAAGAGAAAAAGAACTATCGGAGACATGAGAAGAGAGCAAGCGAGCGAGAGAAATGGTAAAAGATAAAGAGCAAAGAGAAACGTCGAGAAGGGGCGAGGGTCAAGGGAGAGGAGCGAGGAGAGAAGAGAGCAGAGGTAAAGGAAAGGGAAATAAGAGAAAGAAGAGAGAGAGAGAGAGAGAGAGCCT
>PVJH01023630.1:0-34476 GCA_004026705.1 Nesogale talazaci | reverse complement strand
AAATGTGAACTTCATGACTAATACAGATATATAAAATAATGTACAGAATTGTGAGCTGTTAGGTATATATTTCAAAGTACTAATTTGCAATAAACTCTCAAAACATTACAATTAAAAACTGTAGTTGAGTAGATCCACAGGAAAGCACACAACAATTTCTCCTTGTATAATCAATCCAGTGACAGTGGTTACAGTCTTCCAGATGGGTAGCCATTTTTAGGCTAATTTTCAGAATTGTTCCTTCCCTGTTAACATTGAGCCCAAAGTTGTTTATCTAACTTGTCTAGTTTGATCTCACCTAGATTGCTCCTTAAAAAAAATACAAATCTCAAGGTAGATAAAGCATTAATTTTTGAACAAGAAAATAATGGAAAGCATCACCTCATGACTCCTGGCAATGATGCACCAGAGTAGAAGCTTTATGAGGACAGGGATCATCTCACCCCTATGTCTGCTGTGGCCTCCCCAGGGGGTAGGCTGGGATGGGTAACTAGTGAAGATATTGATGAGTCTAGGAAGCAAGCCCAGGCTGATGAAAGAAGAAACCAAGGCTCAGATGATGTCATGACAGAGGAGCTATGATTTAAAACCGAGGCCAGTCTGACTCATGTCTAAAAGTTTCTACAGCTATCTCTCTCTGCTGTCTTTGGGTTTCCTAGGATACAAGGGAAAAAAGACTTCTCTCTGGGAACTTGTGCTCACCCTTCTGATTCCTGGTGCTCTCCTTGTGAAATGTAGTTAAGTCCTTCATTAGGTTGTGCAGAGCCTTGAGATAGTCCCCTTGCATGGGAGTCTGCAGAGTTCAGAGAAGTAAGAGATAGGAGTCAAATCTCACCTTGACTGTGGCTACTTTGAAGATATGGCAAAGCTCTTAATACTCAATTCCACAAGGCAAAATATTTTATTTCTAATGATTTTTAAGGGAGCTAGGTGGTAGGGGCGGTGAAGTGGGGGGAATAACAAGTAACAATTATATGGACTCTGTGGGTTGAAAATTCTATGTCAGTACACATTCTGGTTCAGTTTGAATGACTTTTTATAGCTACCTCCTCCAGGACACCATTCAAATGAATGATGAGCCCTATGGACTGTCCAGGAAGAAAGGGAAACACTTGGGCATCACTTCTTACACTACCCTTCTTTAAACTGGCTCGGACTACCCTTCTTTAAACTGGCTCGGCTCCTTGGAGGAAGGTGAGTTCAAATGCTAATCCCAAAGTCACTCCAAGACCAAGCTCTTACTTAACTCAGTGAACATGCCAATACCAACCACCAACCAGACCTACAACCACTGGCAACCCTTCTCAGATTTGATCTTTGTCTTGTCCCCTTACTTCTAGGCCTCCTACTTGCTAAATGGCAACAGAGAAGCAATTCCCCCAGCCTTTTTCTAAAGGAAAGACCAATGACAGTAAGGGAAAATCTTAATAGGATGAATGAACACAGTAGCCAAGACTTACTTGCCCTCAGGAAGATGGCACAGAACCCAACAACATTTCATTTTCTCTCCTACCAGGTTGCCGTGCTTTGGAGCTGACTCAAGATCACCTTACACTTACAGCAACGCAAAGGGCAAAGATGTGTACCAAGAAGTACGACAAACAAGAATTGGGTAATCACAGAGAGGAACATGAACACACCCACACAATATTTACATACAACACCAAAGGAGGGAACTGTTTCACCTTAGACTATCAATGGAGAAGGTTCCAGTGGTATAGAACATTCCAGATTCTAGCCCTGGTGGCACTGTAGTAATACGCTGGACTGCTTATGGCAAGGTCAGCAGTTGGAAACCACTGGCTGTTTTGAGGGAGAGAAATAGAGCTCTCTACTGGCATAAAACGCTACAAGCTTGGAAACTCATAGGGGCAGTTTTGCCCTGTCCTATCGGCTGCTATGAGTCGGCATTGACTTGATGGTAGTGGGACTTCGTTTTTGGTTTCCCTCGCTTTGGAGACCTGATAAACTGTCTTCTGTAGACCATTAGAATGTCTCTGACGATAGCAGAGAACATGCTATTCAACTCAGTGCGGGAGGAGGTGAATTAGAAATAAGGCTATAGCTTCCGGCTGTTGTTAGATTCCAACTCAAGAGTGCCCCTCTGTCCAAGAGACAGAAACACTGGCCCCCCGCCGCATCCTCATAAGAGCTCATTGCTGCGGCCTCTGTACAAATCCACGTGTCCGAGGACTTCCTCCCGTGACGATGACCTTCCACTTTAAAAAACATGCTGTGCTTTCCACGAACTGATTGCTCCTGAGAAGGGGGCCAAAGTCAGTGCCTTCTAGCAGTGCTTACCAAAAAGTGATCGATGGAAACAGGAACATTTCCACAAGAAGAAAGCAAGCTGTGCGAGCCAAAAGAACCAAACTAACAAACAAATAAATAAACCTTAGAAGGGATGAGGAATCCTGAATGAAGACTAAAGAGATGAGTGAAAGAAGAGAGGAGAGAACCCCTTTAAAGGGACCTAATACTCTTCTTGGGAACACTCATCTCCTGATCATTGTGAGGCCCCATGGGGGATCAGGCATAAGGGGGCAAGGGTGGAAGAGGGAGACACAAGAATGGTAATTCCAGTGGCATTTTGGGATATTTATCTCCACTCAATCAGCACTACAGCTGTTACCATAATACCCCGATCAATAATTTGCTACCCGAACCAGAACACCATGACCTCTAAGCACCATCTATTTCACAATGAAGGGCAAAGACACACAGCAATCCTTTCTTCGTGTGCTGCTGAGGTGGGAGTGGTTGAGAGCACTCTCCTGTTTAGACAGCAATAAAATGCTGTTTTGTAAACTGAAGCAAAAATGCAAAATGGGCACCACGTTCTCTTAAACATCAATACACAAGCCCTGCATTCTTTGAGACGAAGAATGAACAGACTAAGGTACAACCACTAAGCTATCCGAAGATTTGGATCCCATCAACAGACCCCACCTCAAAGGTCCTCAAGGGATCTTGTTACCCAGGTAATTTTCCCAACTCCTACAGATATTTCTAGAATGATTAGGAAGAGAGGGCAAACACCCCTGGCATAAAAGGGCAAGTGTTCTACTGCAAGGGAAAGAGTTGATAATCTGAGTCCCCTCACCGCCTCGCCACCCCACAGACAAGAGTGTTACTCTACTTGTCAAAAACCTGGGGAGCTGAGGGCAGTGATGCCTGAAAAAAAAAAAAACCTGGGGAGCAATCATGGGGTAGACAAGTATGGGAGTTGACTGGATGACAACTAACCAACAAGCATATCAGAAAAGCCCATGGGCTATAATCCATTTCATTAGCATGGTCGTATGTTTTTGAATACAGAATTCTGAACTAGAACATGCAAAGCTCTGAGAATAGCGAAACTCAAAGACAGGAAGCCAACCACCACTACTAGTGCATATCGCCATGAACACACTCTTGCTTATATTCAATTACGGAAATGACATGCAGAACTGGACTGATAGTGATATATGCGCAGTATGGCAATATGCACAGTATGGTATAGCTTCAGGTCTTCCTCCAAGAGTAGCAGGGAGCTAAAGTCTTCAGGGAGAAAGAGGCAACAAATAAAACCCAAAAACATTGGCCCAACTGCGAAATGATTGAGCACCCATTCAGGGAAGGAACATTTGTAATTGATGATTTATTTGGGGGAAGGTTCACATTTTCCATCGAGTTTTTAAATAATTATAGCCACCAACTAAAATTCTCTTCTGGGAGATTTTTTTTCTTGCAGATGTACGTATTCTACCGAATCTAATTTAGGAAGACATGTCCAAGAATGCAATGAAGAACTTTGAAGGCAAGTTTAGGATGCACTGACCATATTTTGTAACTTGCCTTCCATTTTCAACTGCTGCTAACAAAAAAAATCTTAGTCAACTATCAACAACAGCATATGCTGGAGAGGAGGCCATTCAAGCGAGTGTCCAAAAGTTTCTGCGACACATGGAATAGAAAGATAAAGGGATTTTTCTTCCCAGGAACTCTTTAAAGCCCCCTTGTAGATCGTCTTGCTTGGATTCACAAATCATGCTCAAGGGCACAAGAGTCAAATGATCAAAGGATGCATTGCATTGGATAAATCGGAAGAGCAAGGATTTTACTTAAAAATACTAAGATGCCCTAACCCAAGGCATGCTGTTCTCAAGCAATCACTTCCTATGCCTGTGAAAGTTGGATACTAAAGAAGACCGAAGAACTGATGCATTTGAATGATGATGATGGGAAAGGATGTACAAAGCATCATGGACTGCCAAAGAACCAACATATCTCTCTTGGGAGAGACGCAGTCAGAATTCTCCCGGAGGCACGGATGGAGAGACTTTACTTTGTGGGTTTTGGACATGTTACTAGGAGAGATCAGTCCTGGAGAAAGGCATAATGTTTGGTAAAGTAGAGAGTCAGCAAAAAAAGTGGAAGCTTGGGACTGGATGAATTAACACAATGGCCGCAACAATAGGCTCAGCCATAACACTTGTGAGGATCGCATACTGACTCAAGGGGACCTAACAACAGCAACCACAGAAAAGGAGAGAAAATGTGTAGGGACATCTGCGATGCTCATCTCTAGAAAGAGACACCTTTACCAATAGAAATCTCTCATTTCATTTCATGACACTCACTGCCACTGAGTTCATGCTGACCCATAGAAACCCTCTAGGACAGAGAACTTCCACGGTGGGCTTCAGAGACTAACTGTGGGAGTAGAAAGCCTCACCTTTCTACTACGGAGTGCCTGGTGGTTTTGAACTGCTGACCTTGTGGTGAGCACATTAGAATGTACTCAGACACCAGGAAATCTATGACTATGGACATCTCTCTCCAGCTGGTAGACCTATTTTGGAGGCTCTCCCTCCTGCCCCAGGTGGGCTTCCCCTTTCTCTCAAGAGTCTTGCAGATCTCATTCTGCCTGAAGGCTCTTCCCATAGTTTTCTACCACCAAGCCAAAGACCACATGCTGCTTTTTAAGCTAAAGTTGGTTTGTAATCACTGAGGCAAGGGTTATCTCTGTAACATCAGTGGTCCATAAGGTGTGGAGGCTGGCCTTTCAGTCATTTCCTCATCATGTTGTCCTTCCTCATACGAAGAATCCCAAGGATTCGCATACCCCTTTTACATACGGCAACTTTGGGGACCCAGCCCTAAGCACACAGTAGAAGCTAGCAGCCTCCTCATTCCATGAGGCTTTGAGTTCTTTCAGAGCAGCCAGGGTAGTTCCATCAAGATGGGGTGGAAGCCATGGACAAAGGAGAGATGGTGAACCTTCAGCAAAGACTAAGCAAGATGTGGTTTGCAAAAGGCGGCCCTTGGGGAACAGAGGACCAAAGGACCGAGGCGGTGACCTGGAGGAAGGATTTGCGGTTCACAAGGGAAATAGCAAATTAGTTTCTGCACCCTGGGAGCACACAAACAAGAAGTTAGGCAACCTGGAGGGTGCTTTAGTGCAGAGTCAGCCATGTGCTAAAGATTAACAGCCGGCCTGAATGGGTACAAAAGATCAGGACCAAACCTGCCCCGTGCCTGACATCTCATTGGCAGCAGATACCCATTGCAGGGCAGGGAATGCTCACCCCCACCCATTCTCTGCAGAAACAGGCGCCATTTGATCATTTACTAGTTAACAGGCCATCCCAATAAAGCAAATATAACCATGGAGATCTTGAACATATATATGTAATATGTATTTGACTCGCCAAGGTTTCCGAAGCTTCCTAAGAGGAAATACCCAATCACCTTAAAAAACATTGACAAGTATGAAAAGGCAACAAAAGTCCTCACTGCCACGGAGTCAATTCTAACTCATCATCACCTTGTCAGAGGACAGAGGAGCACTGTCCCTGGGGGTTCCACAGGTGGCCATCGTTACAGGAGTAGAAAATCTCCTCTGTCTCTTGCTGTGCTGCTGGGATGGTGGTCTCAAAGTGCTGATCTTGCAGTTCGCAGTCTCACTTGTAACCCAGGAGGCCACCAGAGGAGAAGCAGTAGGAAGCAAACTGTGTGACCTCTGTCTGAATTATTGGTGTGGGACTCCAGGGGATCAAGATGTGGACAAAAGAGAACTGCTCTGTGTGATGGTTCAAAAGCACCCCCTCAGATTTTCCTTCTGAATGATTCTGGGTGGGATCACACCGTGCTCTGTGTTGCTAACCAGTTGTGCCAAGCAGGGACTCCTCTGCTTTGATGGGAATCCCCTAGGAACACAGGAACGTGCACAACTGAGTCTCATGACTGCCACCAGGCTGGGGGTCCACTACAATCTTTGTGGAGATGCTGGTGATTAAGAGAGGCTCAGAGGCTATCAGAGAAGCCACCATAGCACAGTGTCTGAAATATCGATATTGTCATATTAGGTGTCACCTACTCCGGATTCAACTCACCATGATGACATGTACAACAGAATGACACACTGCCCAGTCCTGCACCATTCTCACAATTGTTCTTATGTCTGGGCCATTATGGCAGTCGACCCATCTTACTGAGGCTCTTCCTCTATTACACTGCCCCAGGCATGATGTCCTTCTCCAGGGACTGGTCTCTCCATCCTCACCTCTAAGGAGCATTCTGGCTGTACTGCTTCCAAGACAGAGTGGTTGGTTCTTTTGGCAGCCCTTGCCATATTCAAACGTTTTCGCCAGTGTCGTAACTGAATGTGTTGACTCTTCTTCGGTCTTCCTTATGCAGTGTCCAACTCTCATCTTCATAGGAGGCAATTGAAAATACCATGGCTTGGAGCAGGTTTCTTAGATTTCAAAGTAACATCCTTGCTTTTCAACCCTTGAACGAGGTCTTGAACCGCTGATTTACCCAATGCAATAAGTCCTTTGATCTCGTAATTGTTGCTTCCGTGAGCATGGATGTGGACCCAAGGAAGAAGGAATCCTTGATAATGTCAATCTTTTCTCTGCATCATGTTACCTATTGGTGAAGCACTGCAACATATGTCTGTCACATAGGTCTATCATTGTCCCCCCAAGGTCTATCACTGCCCACTACTGATTGGACATCTTATTTCTTCAAGTAGGTGACAGGACTGCTTGAGGACAGAGGCCTGGTTTCAGGTACCCGTGAACTAGCCAAGGTCTCTTACACCTTGCACACACTGGAAGTCCCTGGGGACCTGCTAGGTGCCCTGCATGTGTGACTGCCATCTATCTGACCTGGAGTTGGCAGCTACAAGCTTCCTGTGAGAGGAGGACTGATTTAACCTCAGCACAATCTCAAGACTTTGTTGGCTCAAGGCCTCCTCTCTACTGAACCCAGAGAGAAACCATCCTAAAGTTGTAAACCATGCCAGGATTGTAAGGATTTAATCAGATAAACCCACACTTCTACCCCAGGCCGGAGCACACACACACGCAAAACCCTTGTGCACACTCAGTGTCGGGTGGTAGAATTCCTTGTAGACTATATCAAGACCAACAGACAAGAATTAACAGAGCAATAGCCTTGCAAAGAGTCATAATACAGAAGACAGTGACATACAGGAACTAGCCAGGCCCAAGTCTGCCAACCACATTTCCATCGCGGTCCTGCTTCTAAATGACACACTGCAAAGTCACCGAGGAGAAAACCTTGAAGAAAACTTTCATTCGCTATGGTGCTGCCTGCGCATGCGTGCGTGCCTTTTGCTCTTTCTGGCCTGCAAACAAATAAGCCAAGCTCCAGAAACACTTCTCTTCTCATTGACATTAATCATGATAGTTTGAAATGGTAAAGATTTAGTTTTCACCGAAAGTAATGGAGTCATGCTTATTCCCATTATACCGGGCCTTTAAAATGCTGTGTTTTGTTTTGTTTTTTAATAATCACAAGACTACCATTTCAGGACGGCAGAGTTTGACATACAGGACTCTTATGAGCAGTGCTCCATATTGGGAATGTTTTAAAAATCTCTATGAAGAAGAAAAAAGGTTCTTCCTACAAGTAAGGCCGAATGTGCCCCCTCCCCTGCTGTAAATGGTTTAATTAAGAGCTCGCTCGCTCTCGCTCTCTCTCTCTCTCTCTCTCTCTCTCTCTCTCCCTCTCTCCCTCTCTCTCTCCTTTTCTATCCCTCTCTCCTGGCTGGATGGTGGTGAGGAGGGAATCAGACAGATTATTGGCTTAGTTTGTTAGGGCAGGTTAAAGGGATGCAGTCCCCAAAGACTCTTAGAAGAGCTTACCCTTGGGCTAAAAATAGCAGGCACTAGAGAATTATCTTCAATACAACCAAACTTGTTCTGTACTGTGAATGCAGATAACTGTAATATGTTTCCATTTTTGGTCATTTCAGGGCTTTTTTTTTCTCTTTTTTAAGTGCAGCTTGCAGTAGCTGACTAATATTTTTTCTAGTTCTGTTGGTCCCACTTGCTCTCAGAGATACTGCCCATAGGGTAGGGTGCTGGCTTATGAACCTCTCTGATTCAGCCAGGCCACTTCCATGAGAAGCTAGCTAGTGAGCAGGGGGACCTCAGCTGACATGGCATTGCAGCAGACAAACTCAAGCCAGAAATGGTATTAGGAGCCTACTATGTTCATTGTTTATGTACCAGAGTCATTTCTGTACCTTTCTATCTTCTTCTTTGGGAGCTGGGTGAGTTTCCTTCATTGTATGAATATAGACTAATACGCCTAATTCCGATTTTATAAGACTTGTCCACCATGCACAGGAGTTCTGGTGGCAAAGCAGTTATGTGTTAGGCTACCAACTGCAAGGACAGCAGTTCGAACCCACCAACTACTCCATGGGAGAAAGATGAGGCTCTCTGGGCTGGTAAGACGTTGTACTCTCTGAAACTCTCCAGGGTAGTTCTACCTTGTCTTACAGGGTTGCTACCAGCCAGCATCAGCTGTGTGGCAGTGCATTAGGTTTGAGCTTTCTCAACCAGGATCAGTTTCCCTCTCTTCTTACCACACTGCCACCCTCTGCATCACCAATGCATGCCACAAGCAACTGCACAGCAGAATTCACTCACCATACTGCCACTTAGGAAGCTTGAGACACAATGGAGAGGTGCGCTGGTGGTTTAGTGGGTTTCACCTTGGGCTGCTAACCTCAAGGTTGGTAGTTTGACACCACCAGGGGCTTCTTGAGAGAGAGATGGGATTTTCTACACCTGTAGAGATCTGCAGTTTCAGAAACCCACAGGAGCAGTTTTATTCTGCTGACAGAAAGGTGAGCTGCTCAAACCTTGTCTCCTTGGGACAAAAGACCTGGCGATCAGCTTCCATTAGGAGTACCACCTAGGCGATAGATGACCACCCTGGGAGAGCAGTTCAGATCTACCTAGAGGGCCTCTAGCAATCTAC
This sequence comes from Nesogale talazaci, assembly GCA_004026705.1. NCBI lineage: Eukaryota > Metazoa > Chordata > Mammalia > Afrosoricida > Tenrecidae > Nesogale > Nesogale talazaci. The sequence goes on along the minus strand of PVJH01023630.1, from coordinate 25,191 downwards.
CAACTCAACAGCACCCAACAAACAAGTCCCGGTCTGTCCAGTTCATTCTGACTCCTGGTGGCCCAGGCCTGGCAGTGTACAGCTGTCCCCCATAGGCTTTCTTTTTAAATATCAAACTGTCTATTGACCAGGTTTCATCAGTGTTTACAATAAAGCAAACAATACACAATTGGGTTAACATTCTGAGTACTACTCTTTTTCCTAGCTGAGCTAAAAACCTAGGTACTAAGAAGGTTGAAGATACATGCAAAGAACGGGTTGGGATAATAACGAACCATGCAGGTCAGTGGTCCAGAAGCCAAGTTACTTCATCCATGTTTACAGCCGGTCCTAAATGGCAACATCGCTAACCCACTTATTAGGTTTCCCCAGCAAGGTCCTTAAGACACTCCATGTATCACCTTTTAGACAACACAGCACAGATTTTAACTTTCTGCAAAAAATATGGTTACCTAAAATGAACAAATACTCACCTAAAAACCTTGTAGACCTATCAATAGGTCTACAATTTAGTGTTCTTTATCGGCTACTTGAAGTGGTGGTAATTTATTTTTTGCACACGGGATTTTGCAAATGAAGTTTCATTCATATGATTCTATAGATATGGATTTTGACAGCATTTTAAAAAGTTGTTTAATGAATTACTACATCATTTCCTCCAGAGGATTTTTAATGGCCAACTCCTTTTAAAGAAGTAAACCACCGGGCCTTTATTCTGAGGCATTTGTGGAACTAAGTAGCTTGCCCTGGAGACTTTTGATCAGAAGTTCCCAACCCCCTTTGGGGGTCAAATGATCCTTTCATAGGGGGTCACCAGACATCATATTTTCAATGGTCATAGGAATGGAGACATCACTGCTCTATCATCTCAAGGCGGGTCTGCCCACATGCAGATATGCCCAGGGAGTGGGTCACCACAACGTGAGGAAATGTATTAAAGAGTCACGGCATTAAGCAGGCAGAGAACCATTGCTTTATACCATGCTCATGTTCAGGAAAATGCTAAGAATGAATGAAACCCGACCTAAAATAGAATAGCCTGTCTAACAGCATACTGAAATATAACACAGACGTCAGTCTAGAGTCCTGGCATGGGTACACTGTTCTCCCTGCCCCCCAAACTAATACAGCTTCTCAAAGACCCCAGCAAAGGAGAAATATCACCACGAAGTCAAGTGCACGCCACAAACCAGCATAGGGCAAGGCAGTCAGGGACAGAGGAGACCCTCTTTGCCTTTATCTTGCCTTGGTTATTTATGTTCACAGCCTGGAAGTGAAAAGAAGGCCAGAAACTTGGAGAACTTCTGAAAAATTTTCATCATGGGGTATGGGCCATCTTCAGCAAGCTCGTGATTTTTCTTTCAGTGTGCATGCTCATGGTGTCTTGCAAGAAATCAGCTAAGTGCTATGCAACTATCCAGGGGTATACAGTAACCCTTCTGCCACCATGCAACTGCTTTTCTGCTAAGGATGAGTCATTGTTTTTATAACTTCTGATAAAGCAGAAATAGCCACCACTGCCAAATACTGACAAATATGAGAAACCTGGACACAGTAAGAGGGTTGATGGTCGCTGCAGGCCTGGGATAATGAGCAGGGTGTTAGAAGCTATACACTGAGAAGTTTCAGCCAGGCCTCTCCACAAGCTCCTAGAAAACCACTGGTCCTTAGACCAGACCAGAGATGCTCTGAGATCCTGGAATCCTGCAAATAGATCTGTTCTTTAGCTCTTCCGTGAGTGTGAGAAATCCCCTCTTGTCTGTAGGGGAGATGAGTGAATAGTCAATGACCTATAGTAGACACATGATGTTGTCAGGGGTTTTCAAGCTTGTTCTGAATCATACATCCCTACGTACAACAGGCTGAAGCACTGCCTTTTCCTACCGCACTCTCACCACCCTTATTTTGGAGCCCATTGTTGTAGCCCCAGTGTCAATCCATCTGCTGTCTTTCCCCTTAACACTGGTCCTTTGCTTTACCAAGCTGGATGCATGACAGGGTCTTCATGCATCCCTTCTCATGTGTTTCACCTCACTGTATGCCTCTATGACATTAAAATCCTCCCTATGTCCTGCTCTGACTAGCCTGTCTCCTTACTGAGTCGGAGGGTACCTTCACAATCTCTTCAAAAAGCAGGCAACCTGCAGATTCCACTGCTGTCTTGTGTTCACAAAGGAGTTTTTGGGGAACCCCCTCTCTTCTCATCATCCTAGTTTTATCATGATTGTTCTGAATGGCTGAGACGACCATGTCTGTGATTTCACCTGGTAGAACCACTGGTTGGCCATCAAGTGATACTAGAGAGGGTGTTTCTACAGAGAGCATGGTTCTGTGCTGTGCCCTCAATAGCTAAGGAGGCCCCAGCTTAAATCACATGTAATGTCTAATCCAGATCATGGGGCACAGGTAGGCATCTATCATGTGGACATCTACGTGTGAAGCCAAGCCCTAAGCAAAGGAAAAGACACCCTCTTGTACATCTGCCAATAAAAATCTCACTCTGTACCATAGAAGACAGTGTATGCCTTCTGAGACTTCTTCCTGCTTCCGGATCAGTGTGATTCATAGCTCCTCCCTGTGGGTTTCTGAGGTTCTAACTGTTTAGAGGAGTAGAAAGTACCGTCATCCACACCACACCACACCACACCACACCACACCACACCCCCCAGGGAGCTGGTGGCGGTTTTGAAGGGCAGACAATGGGTCTTGCAGCCCAAAACATAACCCCTCCATCACCAGGGCACCATTGGGGGGGTCACCATATAATCCCTCACCTGGTAATGATTTCCGATTCAACCTGCACCCCAAATCACCCATCTCCTGATGAGTGCGTAGTTACAATCCCCTTTCTGAGAACAGCATCTGTGCAGGATGTCCCCTGGACTGACTCCTTTAAGAATTATTTGCACCTGAGGTGGGAGGGCAGCCTGAATTCCTGACAACCCCAGCTGCATGCCTTGCTCCAACCTTGGCCCTGCACTTAATCTGCATGGACACCATTCCACCCCCACTCCCCACACCTCCCTGCCCAACTCCATGGAGCGTCCTGGGAGGGTGGGCCAGCCAGTGTTAAACACAGCCTGGAGTCAGCTTTTATACCATGGATGAAAGTTCGGGTGGAAAGGCCCACCACAGGCGCAATTAATCTGCTCACTTAGGGACCATCTGCTGGTTCCAGAATAGCCTGCAGGTGAGTGATGGACAGGGTCATCACCGCCTACTGTATCAGGCGCTATTATGACAGCCATAAAGAGAAAGGGAAAAATGGAACAAGGAGAAGAATTACTCCTGAAAGGGACATGAAGAGACACACAACTGTGTGCACACAAAGGCTATGCAGGAGAGCAAGCCCAGGAAGCATGGCTGCTGACCGTGGCTGGGGTTGGGCCACGTTCTTTGAAATTGCCAACGTTTGAATATTAATGAGAGGTCAGGGCTTAACCAGAGCCCAGGATCCATATAGAGAAACTCAAGCTGTCCATCCTCTCCACCTCAGGGAACCAACCATAGCAGCACTTGCTGCAGGAGTTTGCTTCAGGAAACCACAGCAAGAACCTGCCCAGCTTTCCAGACATCTCTCGGGGACTCAGCCTGCACCTTCTCTGAAATCCTTTCTCCAGACCCAGTCGCACATTAGAATGGCCATTTTGTGAGCCCTAAGGCTGAGGATGTATTGATATGGTTATGTGTCTATGCATTGGACTGCTAATGACAAGGTCAAAAGTTCAAAAGCACGATCCTCTCTGTAGGAGATAGACAAGGCTTTAGAGTTCCATAAAGGGTTGGAGGCTCAGAAACCCACCATGACAACTCTAGTCTGTCCTGTAAGGTCACGATGAGTCAGCATAGATGCCTGGTGGAGAGTGAGTAGGGGAAGCATGGCCGATGAGGATGGGGAGGAGGAAATGATGGTTTCATTCTGAAGCAACGTGGGGCATTCCTGCATTCCTTACTGCATTCTGCTAAGCTGCATCTGTCAGGACCCATGGCCCTGGTGGCCATCAAAGAGTTTTACTGTTGGAAAAAAACATGAACTCATAAATTTCTTTTTAGAGCAAATCTGGTCAAATGTGGTGTTTGAAGGGAGAACCCAATTCTACAGATCTCCTGAAGACAATCGCACCCTCCTGGAGCCTTCTTTCATGGAGTGCTGCCCTGGAAGACCCAGAGGATGACACCTGGAAGAAAAGATTCTAGCCTTAAAAAATGTATCATTCATGTCCACACCGGGGAAAATAAAAAAACACTGCCAGCCTGATGATTCTCACCACCCTGTAAACTAGAACTGTTTGCTCCGGCTCTTGAGCCTGTAAATCTTCACAGGAGCAGACGGTCTCTTCTGTCGCCTACAGAAGAGTGGTTAAGTGATTCAAACTGTTGACCTTGCGATCAGCAGTCCTACAAATGGCTCACTATGCCTGCTAGCCACCAGGGATTCTTGTTCAACTATATGCTTCCTGTATCTCTCAGATCTCCTGGGCCCAATCTACACTGATGCCTTCATTCTTTATGAAAACATGCCATCGAAGTCCTTCAAAATCGTGTGCATATGTTCCCTCCCTTAACATAATGGTGAACAATGGCTACAGTGACATTGGAAGATGACACCGCACAGTGGTGACCGAAAAATAAGAACTTCTTGCCTACAAGTTAAACTGAAACGTGCTAAGCATCTGCCCCACCCCACCCCCAACATCAAGTCCAACCTCGCTGTGAGAAGAGTGCCCTATCTGGCTCTCAGTGACTATAATTTTGGGGAATTAGACCACCAGGTCTTCCTTCTGAGGTGACCCTGTGAGGATTCAAAGCTCCCTTCTTTGTATGAGTAGCAATGTGCTTAACACTTTACACCACGGAGGGACTCCAAACAGCTCGGTGATTCTGATTTGACCCTGGTAGTATAGTGGTTGCCCACTGGACTACTACCTGCAAGGTCACCAGTTCGAAACCAACAGCAGCTCTGAGGAGTAGAAAAACGGGCTTTCTACTTCTGCCAATAAAGAAGTACAGTCTTGGAAACTTACTGGGGTGGTTCTACCCTGTCCTACCGAGTCCCTATGAATTGGCATTGGATGGATGGCAGTAAGTTGAGACCTGACTGTATCTGCCTACTTTTATAATTTCCACCAGTTTCTTTGGGGATCACTCCCCCCATGTCTCCCCACCCCCATGACCCCTATGCTTCTACCAGCCTCTGAACACTGGGGAGTATCTCTTCTGATCTTGTCAGGGATCAGAAAATGAGACTCTCTAAGTCACGATGAGATGTGGAATGAAAGGTAACAAAGCACTAAGCCAGCAAGGACTTGGAAGCTCAACTACGGGTAGAATTTGAGGGAAGGGGCTTTCTGGAATTGTTTTTTGGCTTCTCTGAGGGCTTCTCCCCAGCGTTCTGATGTCCTCGTCATGCTGCGAGACAATTAGTCACACAAAGGGGGCATCACCTAGCAAAGGGAGTTCTACTGGTCTGAGTCGGACAGCCCAGGAGGATCAGGGGCGTGAACCTGACCTAGGGCCCAACCATTTTCCCTGTCAGTCTCAAAACCGAAGCAAGAAAGACGAGCGAACCGATGAGGAATGAAAAGACCAGGGGCGAAATTGGATTGGCGTTTTGTTTTCCTGTGCCGCCGAAGCGGCAGCAGGCAGGTCAGGCCTTGCTACGGAGGGTGTCACTCTTTTGCTGACTCAGAGGGGCCGCGCATTTGCCATTCAAAGACAAATTAAACAGGGCAGGGATCATGCTACATGGGTCCCCAGACTCGGTTATCTGCCAAGACCAGGCAGCATTCCGTTACCTCCAAATGCATCTCAAGGCAGAAAAGTCGTTTGGGCCTGAGTGGACAGAATGTCTTTGTCGGTGCCCCCTCTCCCCTCTACGGGAACGAAGATAGCAAAGCGGTCCAGGCTAGATTTGCCCCAGGAGAAATTGACACAGATTCCTTTGGGACAGAGGCAGCCACCTCCCCGATGTGGCAGGGGCTGCTGGATTACAGAAGCTGGAGAGTGGTATGGTGGCCTATTGTCACTCTCAAATCGGCCCCCAGGCAGAGTTCTGGAACTGGGGAGCAGCGTGGGGAGGGACAGAAGCTCTGCGTTTATAGACCCAGGTGTTTCCCCCAACTTTTCTTAAGTGGGAAGAGGGAAGTGAGCCTGGCCACCAGGCAGCACTACCTGAAGGGAAAGTTGATGTGTGTCCCTCAGGGACAGAGCAGGTTGTCCCCACAAAGCATGAGCTGGCATGGCACAAAAGGATCCAGCCACAAGAACTCGTCTGGATGAAGCCCCAGTTGGCCAGAAGCCCTGGACACCCGGGAAAAGAAACTATGTGTGGAATACCCACCCCCCACCTTCCTATCTGAACGGCAGGAGATGGCACTCAGGGATGTGACTGTCCTTAGGCCGAGAGCCCATGGGAAAACCAAGGACATTCCTATGATCAAGAACAGGGGTGCCATTTCCCCACTGGGCAGACCATCCCCAAAAGCAGAAATAAAATTGTCAGGAAGGACTGGGAGGAGAACTTCATGCTGGAGTACTTCCAGAAGTTGAACCAGCATGGAACAGAATCAGCTTCTAGGGGGCGCTGGTGCCTGGCGCCTCCTTGGGGAGGAGAGGCATCAGGAAGGAGTGCGTACATCGGTCTATCATCCTGTGTGCGTCTCACCCCAGGCAGCAGGTGAGGGAGGGAGGGCATCACGCCCCCTTTCAGAGGTTCTGAGCCATCACTTCGGAGATGAAGGCTCCAGTGAGACCGAAAGGCCACATCTGCAGAGTGTCACACGTAGGCAAACGCCTCTCAGCCCCTTTCAGCTGGCCTGAAATACCACGCTCCGAGGGAAAGGTCAGCAAGCCTAAAAGTGTACAAAGTAGTTCCCACCCAGAGGAGCCCTGCACTCTGCCAGGGGCACGGGCATGCCGGTCACGCCACACTTGCACGTCAGTCACACAACTTTCTGCTGACAGCTTTGCCCTCTTCTCTCCCCCAGAAATGCCAAGAAGTGAACTATAGTTTAATGAGTACATGTGATTTCAAGTCAGGCCCCAATGTATGATGACCCCAATGCATCAGTACAGCTGTGCTTCACAAGGATTTCAAAGGCTGACTTTCTTGAGAAGATAGATCACCAGGTCTTTCTTACTAGTGCCTCTGGGTTCATAGCAGGGGTAAGTTTTTTTGTCAACTTGGCTGGGCAAGTGTTCTCAACATCTGGCTGTTCACTCCATGATGTGACCTAACACAATGTCTTCCAACTCCATAATGGGGTCTGCTAGGAGCAGCAATCAGTTATACAGAAGATTAGGGTGGAATATAACACCCTTACTCAGGTCACAACCCTCATACTTCTTGAAAAGAAGCTTCTTTGGTGGGGGGGGGGGTGTCTTACTCCCAATATAAGTGGATTCTGTGGAAAAGCTTGCCTGCTCTTTGCTGGGTCTGGATCCTGCATCTGGCTCATCAACCTCTGATTCCTTGGAACTGAGTCAACAGTCTACCATTTTCCCTTCCTAGGAGCTATCAAGAGCATGCTTTCTGAAATGCAGGCGTTGGATTCATTGCCTCTGCAGCCACAAACCTGGCCTGCTAGCTTCAAATCTAGCTGCCATCAGCCTTTCTGCTAACTCCAGATCTATCTGCAGCCACCAGCCTTTCTGCTGCTACGAGGTTTATCATCCCTGTAGCTATGCAAGTCAGGATTAGCCTCCAGCCATGTCTGACCTACAGACTTGGAACCTGCTAGAACTTACCCACTCCTACAACTGTGTGAACGGTTATATTCTTGATATAATGTACTTGCTCTCCTTCATATCTATAGCTATACCTATCTATCTACCTACCTACCTATAGACATCACTGGTTTGGTTTCTTTCTCTACAGAATCCAACCTAAGATAGCAGATATGATCAAGCCATGGAACTTAAGGAAAAGATCCAAGTCACATTGAAGGCTTGAGAGTCAACGTTTCCACTACATGCCACACCCAAGGTTCTTTTAAAAGAACCAACACAACCCCTCTGCCACGCAGTAGAGTTCAAATCATAGTAGCAACTGAGCACTGAATTGATGTGCCTTCCAGGCTGTTCCACTGTGTGTAAACCCCTATACGAAACCCTTGGCTACCAAGTTCTTTCTGACTCACAGTAACCCTATGACGTGTTTCCAAGATGATTCACTTTTTATGAAAGCAGACCATTCCATCGTACACCTATGGGGCAGCTCCACTAAAGCAAATCTACCTGGGCTCTCCCAGGATGCATGAACTCTACTCAATGCCAGCAAGGCAGTGCCAACTCATACTGACCCTACAGGAAAAAGTAGAATTGCCCCTCTGGGCTTCAAAGGCTGTAAATCTCTATGAGAGCAGAAAGCATCATTCTTCTCCAATTGATAAGGTGGTGGGTTTGAACTGCTGACCTTGCAGTTAACAGCCCAAGATGCCCCAATTCCACCCATTCCTCTACTCTGCTTTATAGTTTGTGGACCATATGCCTAATCTCTGGGTCTAAAACAGAAGGCCCACAGAGCTAAGAGAAATGTTCTCTGATGGACTTCTACTTCAAGTTTAAGCCATCTCTGAAGATGAGAAGTACACCCATCCTGGGGAGTCGGCGCGAGGGAGTGGGGAGGACATCCTCTGTTGGTAATGACCAGGCAGGTGGAGCAAGATAGGCTCTCAAGAGTGTGGGCTAGAAGATAACTTGTACTGTGATATGTAGGTTTATTGTGCCAACCTGGACAATGTACACATGTGGGATTAATAAGGTTGAAAAGTTTAATTGAAGGACAAAGAGATAAATGGCTCAGTGAGTCTCGCTTATCAACTCTTACTCTCTGATGAATAGACCAGTGTGCAGCTACCTTAGCTAGTTCTCTGCCTCAACTTGTGAGTTACACTACCTGTGAGACACCCAACCCATAGACCATGTTGCTATTGTTTGAGGTTCCTTCAAGACCTGCTTTGTCACACTGCTGGTGTGTACATCATTTAAACTGGAGACTTTTGGACCCTGTCATCTGGCTGACGGTTGGTGACCTGTCCTGCTGTTTGCTGCCTATGGCTGCCCTGCCTATATTGCTCTACAGAGAACTTAGCTGTCTGCTTCCTTGAATTGCACCCAACAGCCTTTGTGAGTTGAACGAATGCTAGTATATGAACTATCTCACGGAATTTAGTTGAACTGAGCCCTCTGTACTGCTATGTGGACTAATTAGCTGTTTATTTAATTAGTTTCATATCCCAAGTGTTCAGGTTTTGTTTCTCCAGAAAACCCTGTCTAACACATCTACTGTCGCCACCAATGTCAAGACAGATATAAGAGGAAAAGAATATTGTATGGGATACATTGGTCATATATGGATAGTTTCAAAACACCCAATGTCCTTCCCTACGGTTTTCAATGTAGCGATGCCACCAGGGTCTAAAACAAACACACTGACTGCCGTGGAGTAAATGCTGACTGATAACGCCTCTATAAGATAGATGTGCCCCAGTGGGTTGCTGACATTGTTAACTTTCTACTAGAGTAGAAGCCTCCTCTATCTCCCCTTGAGGAGCTGGTAGTTTTGAACCTCTGACCTTGAGGTTAGCAGCCCGATGAGTAACCATTACGGCATCAGGTAGCTCAAAATGGCCACCCATACAGACTGCAATGTCTCCTTCTGTCTTCAGGCCATTTGGAGGACCATGGGACAAATTGGACACAGCTAAGAATTTCTCAAAAGGAAAAGTAAACCACCACAACAAAACCTTTGCACCTATTTCTTCTTCTGCCTTTGGTGCAGACCTGCCATCCACTGTGGGAAATGGAGTGTGCAGTTACTGCCTCAGCTGGTGGGACCTACGTACCTTCTTAGTTGGCCTCCATTCCCATCAGTACGTTGCAAATTCGGTCCCATATTCTCTTTATTGCATCTCCCTAAAGTTCTCTCTCGCTCTCTCTCTCTCTCTCTGGGAAGTGTGAACACAATGCCCATCATGTTACAAGATCCGGAGGTAGTGGTGGCACAGTGGGGTTAGTGTTGGGCTGCTTGCCGACCATCCTCAAGGTTAGCAGTTGGAGCCCATCACTGCTCTGGAAGAGATCAGGAGTTCTGCTCTTGTTAAGAGCTCACAGCCTCGGGAACCCCCAGAGCAGTTCGAGCCTGACCTACAGGGTGGCTATGGGTCAGAACAGACTCAAGGGCATGGAGAATGTCTCCGGAGTGAAGGGTCAATGGCAAGAAGAAAGCATGCCACTGGGGAGTTAATGGATTTCGTGACAATTTGGGCTTGTTAGAGTGGCAAGAACAAAGTGAAAAATGAGTCCATGCTACTCTCCTCAAGTTCTTAAATGCTTCCTCGCTGCCACTATTATGATCCCGATGATACAAATCCAGATAGACAAGAGGATGTACACTGGTACGGATAGGAATTGGAACACAGGGAATCCAGGACAGATGATCCCTCTAGGACCAGTGATTAGAGTGTTGATACCAGGAGGATGAAGGGCAGGTGGGATAGAAAGGGGGACCCGATTACAAGGATCTACATATAATCTCTTCCCTGGGGTATGAGCAACAAAAAAGTGGGTAAAGGGACAGTGAAAGACATGACAAAATAATAATAATCTATAAATTATTACAGGTTCATGAAGGGGGCTGGGGAGGGAGGAGAAAAACGAGGAGCTGATTTCAAGGATTCAAGTAGAAAGCAAATGTTTAGAGAATGATTATGGCAACAAATATACATATGTGCTTGACATGATGGATGGACGAATGGATTGTGATGAGTTATACGAGCCCCCAATAAAATGATCCAAAAGAAAAATAAGAGTCAAAGAGAATAATAATGACAAAAAGTTGCACATATAGAACGCTCCACAAAGCCTTGCAGTAATAGCTGGAAATGATGCCATTGGAGGTAGAAGAAACACACCAGATTAGTCTATTAGCATTCACCCAAGAAAAGTAGGTGCCTGGGAGAACGGGTAGTGGAGAAATGCATCAAGAAACATAGCAACTTTACAATAGCCCTGACTGTTTATCTACCCAAAGGCAGACTTATCTCCCCCCCCCATATTTGTGACCCTCTCGACAATTCTGAGGGGGGCACACAACGGGGGGGGGGGGGAGCACGTTAGTTCAACATTATTGCAAGGCAGAATATGACTCTATTTATGTGACAAGTTGACAACATACAATTTCATGCTTGTTGAACTGATCGGTGTTATATATTCACTGTGAATATTATGAAGCCTCACCATTATAAATATGAAACAGTATACACTTATTCAAAATAACTCCAGCAGTGGCAATTTATAGCTGGGTTGTTTGTGTGCTCACGGCGCCCAAATGCCACCTTAAGAAGCTGCAGCTTGTCGTGGAAACAGATGTGCAATGTGACTGCAACCAAAATGGATTGACGATGACCGATGTGGAGGGAGGTCACTCTGGTCTGCATGGCAGCTGACACTGGTTTGTATTTAGATATGTGGCTGTGGGGAACATGGTGTCCTTACAGCTCTGTTTAAACATGAGCCAAGACATTTGTCTACTGGAGTAATTAGTTTACCACCTCTCTATGGCAGTCTCACTGTTTCCCCTTGGGTGTGTGTGTGTGTGTGTGTGTGTGTGTGTGTGAGAGAGAGAGAGAGAGAGAGAGAGAGAGAGAGAGAGAGAGAGAACAAGGATGTGGAAGCACACACAAAGGCTGGCATTTCCCCTGCACTGAGCAAAGTTACAGCAAGTACTTTAAACCTTGGTCATGTCAGGTGAATGTTGGCCCAAGTTCCGGAATGCCTGCATAACAGAATTGTACCACTCTCTTGATCAGGTGCCTGGGAACGGGACAAGGCCAGAAGCCATCAAATCTGAAGCTGTCACAGCAACTGTTTCTAGTGGAGAGGCTTTTTTTTCCCCACTTCTCCTCCCCACCCACCAAAGCACTTATCCCGCCCTGCGCCACCCCAGCCCCACCTGGCCTGTGCAAGCTTCAACCGATTTGCAAATGCTCTGTTTCCACAAGGACACATTGGGGATAATGAAAAAGGACACTGTTTTTCTGCAAAGGTGGAAGGACACGAAGGTCCCCGGCACTTTGATCCAGCTAGATGGCAAACATTTGTGTAAGTAGCTCATTAACACAAGGTGCCATTGGGAACATAATAAAGGGCTTATGTTATACCCCAGGACACATACCACCAATTTTATGCCCTCCTCCCCACCCCAATCACATATGGCTAAAGGACATCTCACAGCCTGGCTAAGCAGTTAAAGGTGGCTGCCCTGAGTCAGTAGACCTCCAAAGTTTCCTTGGGCATGAGCTTAGAAGTCCTCTACCTCTTTGCCTCTTGAGCAGAGGAAGCCCATGATATGTGAACTGTGACTGGACCCATCCCTAGCATGTTCTAAGGGTGCCATTGCTTCTCGCTTGTGCATTTCCCTAGGAGCTTCCAGCTCTGCTCTTCGATTAACGATAACGCCCACTAATTCTGATACAGATCTCCTGCCATCCCGAGGCTTCAGCTGAATACAGCCCGCTTTGTTCTGGGACCTTGCAAAAGAGTCAGGTGATTGGAAGCTTGGCTTTCCTTGGAAACCTTTTAATTACCGTCCTCTGGAACTCCCCCAGTCTAACCAAGTTTGCTTGCCAAAATCCTGCATCTCTTCACAGTTACTTTTCCTGCCGGCCTTAAAGCGGAGGTGCTGTCCGTTCGTCTAGTTAATCCAACCCACCCGGTAACATAATCACATACATTCATTTTTCCCGGACCTTGGCGACTCTATCTCCTGGCTTTTATGATCTCGTAGGATCAGCCAGGAATAGCAATTTGCGGCCCTGTTTGCAAAGCCGTCACCGTCGGAACCCAGCCTTCTTCTCTTTTATCGCACAGCCGTGTTCCACAGCTAAATCCCAGCCACCAAGGCAGAATTGGCCCTGGGCTCCAGCCTGGAATAATGTGGGGCTTCTCGTTGTATCTCATTGAGTATCCCAAACATGGAATGGAGGGCAATGATCATTTCAATGCCCTGTTTATTGATAGAGGACGGTCGATGTGCTTTACTCAGATTGATTGATACCCTGCCTCGCTAGACATCCTAGCCACAGCTCTTTAGTTCCTAGTCCTGAGTACCTTGGACCAGCACCAGCACCTCTGCCGTGCAACAGTCGCAGATCCCCATCCAGCCCTGAGCCTTTTCTGTTTTCCTGTCTTGCTACCTAGAACCTTAACACACCGCCCAAGTTCTGTCCGTTACATCATGATACTTCCCCGAGAACTGTTCCAAGCTGCCCATTTTTTATTAACAGTGACTTTATTAAAGCCCTAATAACACAGATAGAATAGTTAGTTAATTTGTGTGTTGAGCCATGGATGTTAATTTGTAAACATAATAACATACTGCAATCATTTGCATAATAGCATTTTAATCTTTTTAGTAAAAGCTGTAATTCCCCACAAAGTACACTGCAGTAGAAACTAAGTGACTATTGGTAATAATACAAAAGGCCTTAAAATTCTGATCCTATTATAGCGCTGGAACATACCCAAACTGCCTCTATAATCTCCGAAATGTTACTGTTCTCTGATTTAGGTGTCTGTGTCAAGAATGAAAATGAAGTATAACTGGTGGCGGTAGACGATTTCCTAAATGTAATTTAGTATTCTCTAAGCACCAGCACTTTGCAAATAGCTCCCAGGCTTTCCTTCAAAGTTCAGAGCGCCAGTTATGCAGATTGGGAGGGGAGCACTGTGCTCCCTAAACTTGGCTGAGCAGAGGGGAGAGGTCTGACAAATCATGCTGATTCGGCACAGACAAGGACAAAGCCACCTAGGACTGGCCTGCTGAGTCTCTGCCATCTCTCCTGCCCTACCTGCAGCCCGATGGCCCCTCCTTCTCTTGACTGCCTCTGCCTGATTAAGGAAGAGGTGGGAAAATAGCGGGGAGGGTATACTTAAGAAGCTTCTGTTGTTAGTTTTCAATGAGTCACGGAGACTCTCTCACGGTGTCCCACCTGCATAAGGGTTCAGGGCTATTGTGACAGGCTTTACCCTAGCTATTTTTGCCCCCAGGAAATACACACACACACACACACACACACACACACACACACACACAGATCACCAGGTCTTTCTTCCTAGTCTCTCTTATTTAGTTTGGCAGCTCCTCAGGAGTCTGCTCACCATCATAGTGACAGGCCAGTCTCCACTTAAGAATCAAGTGGTGCCTGGTTTTGAAAAGCTTATGAGGGTTAAAATAAAATATTCTAGGGGGTGGGGGGGTGAAGGGTGGGGTTGATCCCCAAAAGCTCATTAACCTTAATCACAAGACTGTCCCCCTCCACCAAAAAGGAAGGTAGTTGTTTAAAAGTCAGAACAAGTCATTTTATGCAAGATCTGGTCATTCATTAATCCACCTGGCTCCAAACCTTGAATGAATAACTTGCAGTCCCAGGGAGCAGGGCCGGCCTGAAGAATCTGTGTGTTTATAGTCTTGAGCGATCGAGAGCACTGGATCCGCTTGGAAGAGGGCAGGCACCTGCATACATTCCTTACCATGATTTCAGAACCAGCGGCTTTAATAGATTAAAAAGTCATTTATCTTCATAAAATTGTGTCTCAGCCATGAATAGAACGTGCATTTCATTGTGTGTGACACGCCTTCATGACCCCTTCCCATGATTTCATTCTAGCTGCGTAGAATGTAACCTCTTTGGCAGCCTGCGGGAAAACACAGTCCAGCCGGCTGTGCTTTTGAAAGTCACCTGAGAGAGAGGTTCACGGAACTAGGCAAGTGAGCCAAGGAGCAAACACACAGTGGGCTGGCGGCATGTCTACACATCGCGCAGGGCAGTTCTTTTCTAAAACCCACGATGCAAGTCTGCACAGCTCCAAGAAGAGGCAGCGGGATGACAGACCACTTCTCCTTGCCACACACTCACGCCTAAGGGTGGGAACAGAGGAGGAGTTGTTTGGCCCTCAGACCCGCATGTCCTCTTTAGTGTTCTTCTCTTTATCAGTCTCGTTTGTGACTCTCCTTTAGAGAGGAGCCATCTGCTGTGCTGGGTTTCCACAAGTTTGCTTGGGGAAGGAGCAATGTGGACAAACACAGACAACAGCCTGTGTATAAGCTCACCCCTTGAGCGCCCACAGGTGCTCTGCAAATAGACACTCTGTCCAACTCGGCAACCGGCGCCTTCATTTCTGAGACTTAGACGCTGACATACATATGGGAGGTGTGTCAAGAGTCAATGACTTCCTTTCGGTCAGTGTCTCGGCAAAGGCTTCTCTTTGTAAGGTGGATACCCCTGTTTTTTGAGTCCCCTCCCACTCCCCCCCCCCCAAAGAAAGCCAGAGTTGTGTGTCTTTAAAGGACTCACAAAGCCTCCAAGATGGTCAAGAGACATCTGAGCTGGTTCTACCAAGTGGCTCCCCTACTTCCTGGGTCACTCATACGCTCTGCTGCGACACAGGGGGTCTCCACCACACACATACAGACGTGCACATGTGGGCAGGCACATGAAATTGTACTTTCTAAAATGCTTGTGGATAATGAAAGACAGGTCTCATTTCCCTAATAACAAATGTTATGAACTTGCATGATGTCTACTAAGCAAGCAAATATACATATACACATATGTGTGTGTGTGTGTGTGTGTGTATAATGACAGTCAGCTAATCTGGTGCCAATTTTAGGACTGAGTGTAGGGGTGGAATCTAACCTGTCAATCCGGAGATAGTCAATGAGATCTCTGGGTGGTCATGACTTTCTCCTGAGAATTCTGGGAAGTCTGGCTGTATTTCTCCCTTGGAGGTGAGATACTGACTACTCAGTCCCTTGGAGATGCTCTACTGACAAGATCCAGGACTGACTCCCTGTGAGATATTCTGAAGGAGGAGAAGCCACATGGGTTTACCCCGAGGGAACCAGACCTCTGAAGACAGAAAAGCCAGGTAGAGATCCCTATCAGTGCTGAGATGCTTGAGAAGCCACAGAGATGTCCCTGCCAGTGCTGAGATGCTTACCACGCCACTGGATCCTAAGGTTTTCTTACCCACTGGCCTGTGATTGTCCTGCATTTGACACCATTGCATATGCCTCGTGAATCTGAAGAAGACTTTCTAGATTAGTATGAGACATATAGGTAGACATCAGACTCGTGGGTTTGGACTTGACGGGTTTGGATGTTTTCTCTATGTTCAATTGAGAACAATTGCATATAAACCTCTTTCTTATTCACATATGCATGTTCATGAACTTGTTTTTCTAGTCCACCTGGACTAACACATACATACATGTAGCTGTCGGTCCAATTTCTTGTCACTATGACTTCCATGAACAAAAGCAACCACCAGGAAAACTAGGGATGGGGAAAGATGGCCCCACAAGTCAGCATCCTATGACTTGCTATTTATTAGTTGGGTCTGTGCCAACAGACATAGCCTTATGGGCCAGAACGAACACCTGGGCCATATTTGTCCAGTGGTCAGCACAATGGTGGGGAGGAAATAAGGTGGTAAACCAGATGTTCCCAAGATAAGCCAGATGTTATCAAGCCAAAAAGTCTTTTAAAAAGTGTTCAACTGAGGCGTGTAGAGGAACACATGCATAAACACAACACACACACACACAGAGAAACACACACAGAGGCACACAAACAATGCTTTTTAGGCCTTTTTTGAGATAAGCCAACAGGGATCATTAAGAAATCAGCACCGGGCTGAGCTCCGGTGGCATAAGTGGTTGAGTGCGGAGCTGCAGCCCGTGGGCTTGGCAGTTCAAATCCAGCGGCGGCTCTCAGGAGCGGCACTGGCTAGCACCCACAACCACCAGAGGCAGTGATGCCCCCCCCCCCAAAAAAAAAAAGAAAGAAAGAAAGAAATCAGCACCGACGAGGTCCGAGGGCAGCTTTCTGATTTGAGACACTGCACGTTGACCATCTAACTGATTTATCTCCTAAATTGGAACTGTGTGATAGACTACAAATGCACAGATAAGTTTCGCATCAATTTTTTAACTGCTCTGTACATCTCCATGAGCTTCAGCATCCCTCGATGTTCTTACATTATAGCCAATTATCTCCCCACTTAAGCGGCGATTATTTCCCCACTTCAAGTCTGTATTCTCTGTGTGTCCTTAACAAGGGTGGCAATAAAAAAAAAATCTGACTGTGGATTTTAAATTTCATTTAAATCACAAACATTGATTGCAAATTAGAAATCACCAAACTCTTTGCACCTGAATGCTTGTCAACTGGAACCAGCCTCTCCACCTGGCCAAGAGGAATGTATTACCCAAATGAGTAAGTGAAAATGCTATTTTTACACCTGTGTGTGTGTGTGTGTGTGCTTAATGCGTTTTGTTACACTTTCAAATGGGTGGCCATTCATAGAAAAGTCTGCCTTAGGACCTGCATGGGCCATCAGAAGCAAGCATTCATTCCCATGGCAGATTGAAGAACTTCCTCCGAAAAGACAAGTGAAAGAGACCAGATGCATCATCTCCATATGTGGAGTGGGTTTCATATTTTCGGTCCCTGAGCTGGAGTGTCCCCTTCATGAAATGACCTCCCATGCTTGAGGCACACCCTTGAGGTCCTAAATGGGATCAGACGCTTAGCCAAGGGAAGGAGGAGGACCAGGTCCCTCCAATATTCTTTGGAATATTCTGGAGCTGGCAATTTTGAACTCCTCCCCCCTCTCTAGCCTACCTCGTGTTCATCAGAGCTGATGGAATTTTTCTTCAAGGTGCTGCAAGTCTTTGTCCCTAGGATGTCATGCCCTAGCCTGTCACCTTGGTCCTGTCCCTAACTTTTCTGGCTCCTGGCATTCAAGAGGACCTGGTCCCACCCTACTTAATTTCTCATATTTCTCACCACCTGCAGCAGCCGCATGCTGCTCCACCACCACCTCTTTCACCTTACTGCCTTTGACAGATCTTCAGTGGTGTCCTGATTTCCACAATGGAAGCTCTGAGCACTTAATTCTGAGGGGACCCCATTGCAGCCACCTAGAGCCAAATTCTTTCACCTGTGTCCCTTGTATGTCAGTCTTAGTAAACCCAGCACCTCAGCTTATTAGTCTTGCTAAGAAAACACAACCTTCTGACTCTCTCATCAGCCAGAAACACCATTTTTGCTGTGTTTCCCCTTAGCTCATCTCCAACACATACACATGAACACACACATGGGCACATGCATGTGCATGTATCTGAGTACACAGTTTTGCAATGCTTACACAGTGATAACACACACAGACCACATAGGATCATATATGCCAATATAGACATTGTTGTATACATAGCTTTGTGTTGTTTTCCAAATAAGAAGATATGTAAATATACATGTGTGTATGTGGGGGGGGGGATGCATACAAAAGTCTTGCATTGTTTGCTAATTACAGCTGGTCATCCACTTTCCCAATTTAGATTATAAACTCCTTTCAGCAATGGAACTTCTTCTGTGCTTCCTCTGTTATCTTCACATTACCTAAAGTTCATTCATAGCATCAACAGATGTTTGAGGGACTCATTCGTTAGATGGTAAATATTTATTGAGCAGTTGATTTCTATTTTTTTTCCTAAGAAAATTTGGGAGAAATCTTTAATGTACAAGATAGGTTTCCTGCTCCCAGAAGGCTCCTGGTGGGTTGATTAATTCTATTTTTTAAATCATCTTATTGGGGGCTCTTATCACAACCTATATTTCCATTGATTCTATCAAGCACATTTGTACATATGTTGCCATCATCATTTTCAGAACATTTTCTTTCTATGTGAGCCTTTGGCTGTTCAGTTCTTCTCCCCTCCCCTCCCGACTTCATTAACTCTTGAATATATATATATATACATATACATATATGTATATATTCATGTCTTACACACACCGATGTCTCCCTTCACCCACTTTCCTGTTGCTCACCCCCCTGGGAGAGGGTTACATGTAGATCACTGTGATCAGTTCACTACCAGGAGGGGTCTATCTGTCCTGGATTCTCTGTGTTGTGAGCTCTTATCTGTAGCAGTGTGCATGTTCTGCTCTAGTCAGATTTGTAAGGTAGAATTGAGGTGATGATAATGGTGGGGGGGAATTAAAGAACTAGAGGAAAGTTGCATGTTTCATCAGTGCTATACTGTATCCTTAGTGGCTCATCTCTTCCTTGAGACCCTTCTGTAAGGGGATGTCCAAAAAGTTTTGATAGGTTGCATTATATATGCCCATGGTAGGAATGGCTAGTAAATTAACTGAGAGATACAAGTGGAAATGGGAAGTCATCAATAGTTCTAGAGGAATGATCACATCCTCTTGGGGGGAGGGGGACAGTGGTACTGCCATACATTTTCTCAGAGGCAGGCACAGTGGGATAACTGTAGATGGAAATGTACATGTAGTAGAGGTAAATAAGAAAAGCCTGGTGTTCCTATGAAAGTCCACATGTCCACAGAATCAGACCTCACTGCGAGGCTGGCTGATTTGGAAGCAGAGATGTTGTGCTCACTTCTTCTCTTCCCCTCTACATAGACAGCCTGCAAAAGGCCTTGGAATCACGGATTCTCAATCACCATGCTCCAGAGCCTTAGCAGCTAGCTGTATCAGACATAGGGACAAAACCTGCCCATTCAATTGTCTCTAAACAACAGACACACACCAACCATCCAGTCCACTCTTGCTTACAGTGACCCTTAAGGACAAGGTAGAACGACCCCTGTGGGTTTTTTTTGAACGGGAGGAGAAAGCCTCTTCTCTCTCCGTTGCAGTGGCTGGGTTTGGAAATGCTGACTTTTTGTTTAACACTCCACCATGTAACCACTCCTTCCAGGTGTCTCTGGGAGGCATGACAACAGGTGTCAAGAATAAAGCCAGGACAAGGTGGTTCTCGGGGACCACCTTGTGCTAGGCAAAGTAAAACCAGAGTGCTCACCTTTCGCAGCTGTGCTATAAAACCTAGCCTTTCTTTCTGTGTCTTCAAACACTGTACAAAAGTCATGAGGGAAGGAAGTGATGTTGAAATATTTTTGAAACATAAATCTTGCTACCAGTCAGTCCAGGGACAGCATCCTGTTTTCCTGGCACCTGGATTCTTTGCACTGCAGGCTGAATTTCTAGGCCGGATGCCCCCTTTGGAGAAGTGAGTTCAGAATCACATGCAGCCACCTCCAGAGACACATCCAAACACAGTAGGCAACCCTCGACCCCATTGTGGGCCCAGTTCCATAACCTGCTGGTACAGTTGCACATTAACGCCCTTTTCCTTCCACTTGAGAGGCCACGGGTTCCCAAAATATGACTCTCCACTCCACTCCTTCTGGCTTTGAATTAAACAAAAAATTCAATGTGCACTGGGAGGCAGGAGACAGAAAGAAAAGAAGAAATGCCTACAGTTCTCCAACTTTTGCTTTTGCCTTGTCCCTTTCTGCTAAACTACCAGCATGCAGGTGAGCCCACGGGAGTACAGCTGACCCATGTTCACAGCCAGCCGGAAGGTTTGAGGTTGCCATCCCATTGGGGTGGTGCCACGGAATAGAGAGCTGGCAACCTATGGCCAGAAAAAGCAAGCCACTAAAACCCTTCCGGAGTGCAGTTCCACTCTGAAACTCTAGTGGTCACCGTGAATCAGAAGTAACAGGACAGCCACCCACCTATTGGCATGAACAACTCCACCACCCCCTACTCTGGTTAGAATTCAGAAACCCTGTGTCACCTTACTGACTTGCTATGACAACCAGGACAAATCTGTTTTTATGACTCGGGTTCTTCCTTCATGCTGGGAATTTGGGAGAGGTCGGACTAGGGATTGGCAGATGAGGGGCTGGCAGAGGCTGGTCTGTTTGGCTTGCCTGAAGTACATGGCCTTCTCAAACTGGAGGAGGCAGGGCTACCAGAACTGGAAAAGAAGATAGCACAGGTGAAAGTCCACAGGGAGAGATTTAAAGGCACAGGGTCCTGGGAAACACCTTCAGGGAAGTGTCAGGATGGTGGGAATAACACAAAACCCCGGCCAGCCCCACAAGGGGTCCTTTGGTGTGCATATCACCTTGCCAGGGGGAAGAAGACCTACTCTCCCCCTTCCCGTGCCGGGTGCAGAGGGGAGGTCTGCCTTTAACTCTAGGGGCAGCCGGGAAAGGCCTGCAATTTCCCATGCTGCTGTTCAGGACGGCATTGCCACATTTGACCTTACCCTTGGCCTAGACAAAGAAGAATGGGCTCTGTGACGTCAGAGAAAACTGGGATGGGGAATTCGCCAAACAGTCCCTTTTGCTCTCTGGCACGGAGAGGTCACTGGACATCTCTAGGGTGCAGCCCTGAGCAGCTGGGTCATTTTACGACTCTCCTGTCTTTGCATCCTGGATCTTCGGAAACACCCTCTAGAAACGTGGCCGATTCACAGTTCGCACTGGACAGAGGGGGTTCCCAGGACTGTTTTGGTTTAAATGCAGTGTGTCTCCATCTCCACACACCTGGTGTGTGGGGCTGGATACTGCTTCGGGGGAAGCAGGCGGCAGCTCTCCCGGACATGGCGCGATGTGGAGCAGCATGTGTCCCTCGGTGTCTACTCACTCCATACCACTACGCATTCTATGTTCCCCCAGGAGACAAAAGTGGCTGGGTTTTGAAAAGAAAGAAAATAAACCCTGGGGGGTGAAACAAATCTTGTACTTTTAAAGCGTGTCTCAAAAAAACCCACTGGGTCCATGCTGAGTCATAGTGACCCTACAGGACAGGCGGCAGTGGTCGTGTGAGTTCCGGACGCTCTAACTGTTTAGGGGAACTGAAACAGAACAGTCCTTAGTGGTTTTGAACTGCTCACCTTGCAATGAGCAGTCCAAACCAACCTTAGAGAATATTGTGAAGGGTGGGTGGGGTGGGATAAAAAAGGATGGCATTGTGTCTCTTAGGCCTCTAGAGACAAAAGAAGGCATCCTACCAAGTGGCCTGTCTAAAGGGGGTAAGAGTGAAGTTTGACAAAAACTCTCCAAGGTCCTGCCACATGGAACACGGGCACAAAAGGGCGCAGGGGCAGCTGTCCATTTTTGAAAGCAGCACACCCGCCTTTCAGCACACTCACTTACAAATTGCAAGCCATGCACTCGATACAAAATAGATGATTTGTGATAAGAGGTCTAGAGAAATGGACCTTTCTTTTTTTTTTTTTAAGTACTGTTTATTTAATGCAGCATGACTTAAAATATGCCTGTAACCTGACAAGATTACAGAATGAGGAATGTTCAATTTACCGGTTCTAACCAGCCACGTCCTCACATGAACTTTCTCAGACAGGGTGAGAAGCCTGGGAAACTAGACCTAACCGAAGACCTGGGCTTCCTCCACCTGATTCCTTTCCTCAGCCCAACTTCAGAATAGTAAGCACTCTTCTAAGACCCAACTCCTCCTTCAGGCTTCTTCTAAGGTCTTAGCCGTCGGACCAACAGGGCCTAAGGCCACCTCAAGCTCCCGGCTGGCCCAGCTGCCAGGCTCGCCAACAGGAAAAGGAACGATTCGGTTCTATTTTTAAATGGATCCAGTTGAGAGGCAGCTTGATATGTCTTTGTCCAGGATGGCTGTCACCCAAAGTTACTGCTACCCTTCCTGTCCGACTGATAGAGACTGTGGAGCCCAGGGCATTTTAAGTTCAAGCCCAGGTCTGTCACTTGTCAAGGATGGGAGTGGGGAGAGGGGACAATCACTCTTCTTCTGAGACTCAGTGTCTCCATATGTAAAATGGGACTGAGGACAATGCTGCCCCAATTTCAAGAACCATGCCCACCTACACCAGATCAAAGCCGCTGCCTGAAATCAACCCCAGCTCACGGAGACCCCAAAGGGCAGCGTGTCTGAGACAGTACATCTTTACGAGCGCAGCTTCATCCTTAGTCCTCTCAGTGGCTGGCTGGTTTGAACCTCTGACTTACTCACTTAACAGGCCAACACTTAATCCACCTTGCCACCAGTGCCCCCTTACCAGGACAAAGCAAGAGATAGCATCCCCCCCTTTTTCTCCATTATTCCCATTAATGTCCTGATTGACACCATTAGCACTCATCATTGAATCTCTGTTCACTTTACAGACATTTAGACAGGACAACCTTATATCTGCTGACTGACCGAAAAACATAAACATTATAAAACTGTGTCTCTTCATGACCCAGGGTCTCAAAGAATAATAGTGAATAGGAAAAAGAAAAGCACTATCCTTGGTGGTGAGAGGAAATGCATTTAAAGCAGCTGGCGTTTAGTGGTGGTGACAACAGAGTCTCTAACTTCTATGGCACTCGCTCCTGGGGCACATCCTACATGATGACTTGCGAAGGAGCATCTGCGTTCAGTTAAGTGAGCCTTATTCTGGTAAGGAGAAGAAACTCTTCTCTCAAAGTAACACTTTCACAGGGGTATATCCAATGCTTCCCGAGAAGGGAGGACTCCAATCAGAGTCTACAGTCCTGGGACAATTCTCACTGCTGAAAGTCAGTGACGTTGGATTCTAAGTAAACAGTTAGTTTCCACATTACCTAGAAATCAGAAGTAGGTGGCAAAAAATGTCAATCATAAGAACCGTAATAATGATAACTGCTCACTTTGTAAAGCCAATCAAGGTAAACCTGGAGCTCGTAGCATGAAAATACACAAATTCTCTTATGTTAATTAGTGTCAGTCACTATGTCCTGCCCTCTCTCTATGGGGAATCAAAGAGCAAAACAAAAACATCAAATAAATAAAAGAAGTCCCTGCCATCGAGACGAGGCCAACACATTTTGACCTGGTAGGGTAGGCTAGAACTGCCCCCCCCACCCCCCCGAGAGTTTCCAAGACCGTGTCTCTCACAGCAATGAAAAGCCTCATCTTTCTCTCATGAAGTGGCAGGTGGTTTCGAACTGTGCACCTTGCAAAGAACAGCCAAACCACTATGCTATCAGAGTAAGTCTAGACTTTGTTTTTTTTTTTTCTTTGTCACCCATTCTTTCACAATCTTGGAGCATTTCAGCCCATTTCAATGAATTCGGTGTTGGGCCTTTTACCCACCCTAAACAGATATTTTCCACACAACTCAAAGTCACCTTCCTCCGATGCAAACGACCCTTTCCTCCCTGTGCTTTCGGGCCTATGACCATGTGAGTTCATGGTGAACCAAGGCAAATTCAATGAGAAACAGAATCCCACCAAGGCGCGGCCTTACCTCGAATATATTCGAAGGCTCATTGTTGTACTGGTTGGAAATGATTTCCGATTGGTCACTACACCACTTGAGTCCACCGAGAAAGCTGTCTGTATCCAAGTCGTTCACGTCTAGTTCAGAAAGGTCAAGTTCAGGAAGATCTGGGCAGAGAGGCTGGTCTTCACCAACCAGGGCAGCACACTGCAGGGGGCGCAGGGGAAAAAGAAAAGAAGGCAGAGAACACGTTCAGTTGCCACAGGAATTCATTCAATGCAGAGAGCACGTGATGGGAATGAAGCCAGGGTCAACTGCACAGCACCACCACAGCTGGTCTCCTGGACTTGAGTCCCCAAGGAAAAGGTCCCAAATTCTTCAACCCCATTACCTACCCCTAAAGGATACTGTGCCTGAAATATCTCACTGAAAATTCTACTTCCAGATTCAAGGTCACTATACAGAGCTGAGAGATCTTCTCTGGTTCTCTCAGATAAGTCATGAGCTGGATTCCTGGGCAGCTCTTGAACGGCACTCATCAACTTTCAAAAGGTTGTCCGATGCCCCTTAGGCATAACTTTACCCTCCTGGAATAATATTGTCTAGAACAGGATGCCAGTTTGATGCTGCCC
Organism: Nesogale talazaci; assembly: GCA_004026705.1. Classification (NCBI taxonomy): domain Eukaryota; kingdom Metazoa; phylum Chordata; class Mammalia; order Afrosoricida; family Tenrecidae; genus Nesogale; species Nesogale talazaci. The sequence goes on along the minus strand of PVJH01023630.1, from coordinate 439 downwards.
TGGGATTGCCACCATACACGATAAGGCACTCAATCAACCTCTGCCAGATAAAAAATAAAATGCAGGATGATCCTAAGCAATGTTCTCTACTTTGGCTCCTTTTAACCATTATAATGTGCATAATTCATTTAGCAACTGATGGTGCAAAGTCCTTAGACTCCTCTAGGGCTCGTGGATTGTTATTTAAATCATTGACTCTTATTTGACTTTTCATTTCTGGACTTCATCCCTAAGAAGTCAAAAGCAAGCTCCTTGAACTGAAGGACAAAAAAAAGAGTATGTTTTCTCACATGATCTTTAATATCCTCGGCTGTGTGCAACTCACAAGTCATGCGTAGTGATGGGTGTGTATGTGTGTGAGAGAGAGAGAGAGAGAGAGAGAGAGAGAGAGAGAGAGAGAGAGCTTTAGAGAAAGAAAGAGTTAGTCAATAGAAACAGA
>PVJH01023629.1:0-33461 GCA_004026705.1 Nesogale talazaci | reverse complement strand
TTAAAAGCACATGAAAAAAATCAAGCTTTATTATTAAAACAAAGCAAAACAAGGGGTTGTTTTTTCTAACAAGCTGAAGCAAAAGGACAAAGAAAGACAACATTTTCTGCTGCATGATCTAGCTCTGAGTACCTGAGAAATGTTCTAGCTCTCAGAAAGTTCTAGCCAAACTTTCTAATTTGTATGTATGTGTGTGTGTGTATCTGTTTGTCTGTAGGCAGACTATTTCTCCCTGTCCTTTCTAGGATTTTTCCTGACCAAGTGTATACTGTATTTTTTGGACCACAAGGCTCACCTGACCTTAAGACGTGCCCAGTTTTTAGAGCAGGAAGACAAGAAAAAAATAGTCTGAACCAAATAATACCAGTATACTAAAATGTTCTGGGGTCCCACACTTTCAGACTGAAAGATGCACACTCATTTTTCCCCACTTTGGGGGAAGAAAAATAGCATCTTATGGTACAAAAAAATATGGTACTTCAGTTGTTAGAAGTATGTGTGGGACTAGAGTACAAAGGCTTTGAGAGAGATTCAAAGCATCGAATGAAGACAGCACTCTGTATGCAGCTTTCTATAAAACAAATCCCTTTTGCCTTCTAGTACTGACACATTTCCTTCTCTTGACTATAAGTTGAAGAGAGTGCACTAATAATTAACCAGGGCTTCAGTTGGTTTTAAAATGGAAGCCACAGTAGACACTTTAAACTTACAGTGCTGTTTTCCCACTAGTTGTCATCTTATTTGTCCTCACCAGACCAGGACCTATGTTCATTACCTTGATCCAAGCTGTTCATTTTGCTCTACTACATTTGAGACAGCAGAGAATGAGAATACTGTGGCAGTCATGTGCTTATGTTAATTTCATGATTGAGATGTAGGGGTGGAGTCTAACCTGTTAATCTGGAGATAGCCATTGAGTAGCCAATGAGACCTCTATGTGGGCATGGCTTTCTCCTGAGACTTCTGGGATATCTCTCAGTATTTTCCTCCTGAAGATGAGAAGCTATCTTCCCCAGTGGTTGGGAGTTAGTTCTCAGAGGTGACGAATGACGGACAAGACAAGATAGCAGCATCTGAGAAGCCAGAGAAGCCACACGGGTTGGCCCTGATGGAGCCAGACCTCTGAAGATGGAGAGGCCTTGTGGGGACCCCTGACAGCGATGAGTTGCTTTTGCCACCACTGGATTCTATTGATAAACCATGAACCCAGGAATCATGAGCCCATGTGGAGAGCCGTGCCAGCACCGGGATTCTGCACCCACTGACCTGTGACATCATGAGTCGGAAGGAGACTTTATAGACTGATTGTGGGCATATGGGTTAATATCGGACTTATGACTTTGAACTGGATTGGTTTGGGATGCTTTCTCAGTGTTCCATTCCTCTTGTATATAAACCTTACCCTTATATCCATATGTGTGTCATTGAAATTTATTCCTCTAGCTTACCCAGACTAACACAAATACCATGAGTGGAATTCAGGTTAAAGTTATTTCCATCTCTTATAAAATTCCTAATGAAATCTACTCAAACAAGTACTGTGCCTATAGGGCTATTGTAGTGTGTATCTAAGTAGCCTACTGTCTTATTCTGTGTATGTCTTGTTCCCCCTTCCCTGTATTATCTATCTAGATGCTGCAAGGAGGGTTGACTACTCTACATCCTCTTTCTTGCTAGACTATCAGAAGTAAAGTCCATAGCTGCTGTTATTCGAGAGCACTTGGGCCAATAAGGTTAAGCACTGCTCTTTTGTTCTCATCATCCCACAGAATCTTTGTCTGCTATGTGCCTCGTGGCGATTGATAGAGTTGTGAAATACTGTTCCAATTTAATGATAGCATAATTAGGGATTAAACCTCTTAAAAATAACCAACACTAATCTGCTGCCCTAAAGGATTTCCTTTTTTCCTTTTGTTTTACAGCATGCAATGCTACAGTTTCAACTAGCTTATCATAACTTTCTCAGGACCACCCAGCTAAATCTTCAAGAAAGACTTGAGACATTGGTACAAAACACGGACTTCCCCTAACAGCAAGTGAATGTATCCTTGTAGTAACTGCGTGTCACACAAATAATCATTTCACTGGATCCCAAGTGACAGTAAAGCAAGGTACAACTGGAAGCCCGGCTACTGAAGGGAGTCCATAATTTAACCTTAGTTGCAGGAGGTAAAAGCATGCAAAAGTTTAAAGCGGGAGGCAGAATTAATTGATAATTTATGGAAAATCCAACGCTGCATGACATTACCAGCATTTGTCATGGGTTTTGACAGTTCAATGGAAGCATTTTTAACCCAATCACCGATCCTTCTAAAAGGAAAAAAGTCACTAGACAAGGAGTTACCATCATTTTAGATTAAAAAGACAACAAGTAGCATGTGTAGGATAATCAAATTGTTCTTGCAGGTGAGGACACATCAGAGGGGATACTGATAGCTGCATGAATCAAGAGCGTGTGCAAACTCCAGGTTTAGTACTCTAACCAGTGTGGCCACTGAGTGAGGGTCTTGGGCTTCCACAAGTAAGTAAATTGTACAAGATTTCTGGCACTTTTTCAGTGTTTTCAACCATTTGCACGTATCCATATTTTGCAAGCTAGCAGAAGTTGGAACAAAACTAAGACAGCATTGAAAACCAAGAATAACTGAAGTTGGAGAATATGGGCTTGGTGATAAAAATGAAGCTGGAGATCACATGATAGACTTTTGCAATAGAAACTGTTCATAGCAAATACCTTTTTCAACCACACACATCGACGGCTCTAGATGGGGTACACAGAAATCAAATTGACAACATGTGTGACTGGAGTACATTTCCAACTCATGAATGTGAAGACCTTCCTCCACCAGAATCTGCCTCCCAGACTCTTTAAATATGAGTGTAGAAAACTAATCAAACCTTCTACCATTTCAGGAGGTACCATCTGAGCAAGAACTAGTGGTGCTAAATAAAGAAGTTTAAAGTGCACTGAATGCATTCGCCAGAAGCAAAGCTCCAGGAATTGAAAGAAACCCACTTAAACGTTTCTGAAAACTGAGAAATACCTTGAAGCTTTCATTCATCTGTGTCAGGAAATTTGGAAGACAGTGAGTAGGACAACTGACTAGAGGAGATCCATATTTGTGTCCATTTCAAAGAAAGATACCCAACAGAATGCATTAACTATAGAACGATATCATTGGCATTGCACACAAGTAAATTTTTCCTTAAGATTATCCAACAATAGTTTCATTGACAGTCGATGCAATCCTGTCAATGCAACCAAACCGGGATATCATTGCTGATGTCAGATGAACTTCGGCTTAATACAGAGACTACTGCTTTCAGGCTAAATTTCCTCACTGCCTACCTTATTATAAGAAATATGAATTTTTCTCTAGGGTCTGATGATTACATCTGTTCCAGTTTGTCAGGAAGACTCCAGGAGATGTATGTGAAGGTATTGTGTGTGTGGAGTCCTCCTGGTTGCCCTTCTGAAAGTGCAGAGAAGATCAAGCTAGATCATTCTCTTCTGTCTACAGTATGAAAAAGTTAAAAATTTTTTTAAAAAGTTTGAGAGGATGCTTCTTCCCTCTAAACCTGTGTTTCCAGAATAAATCAGCTTACTCTGTTACCCCACCCCCAACCCCTGTTCCCTGCCCTGTACCTCATGTTTTTGTGATGAGACATACTCTCTCGTCTCCCAGGAAAGTCCTCCAATATGTCCAAACGCCCTTCCTCTGACCAACTTTTCTCTCCCTCCCTCCTCAAAGGAGTGCAAGATTTTGCTCCCACTTACTGTTAACTTCCCCCAAAAGCACTGGAAACAGTGAAAGGAGATGACAGGGTCAAAAGACTTCCTGTACCTCTTGCATGGCTTCTGTTTTTTACCAAAATGCCAACCCAAGAAAGATAATCATCTGAATGTGGGAAAATTCTCATAAGATCTTCAAAGTAAATTCACACATCTTAGCTCTATCTGTCCTAAAGCTGGTGGGGGGAGGTGCCCTGAGATATAATCTCACATTTCTTTAATAAGGTCTTCTGATTACTTCCACCAAATCAATCTGGACTCACAGCAACGTCCAGTGGCAGGACAGACCTGAAAACCCTAGTGAGAGCAGAAAGTCGCATCTTTCTCCCATGGAATGACTGGCAGTCCCAAACTACTTGTGAGTAACAAGTCAACCTGAACTTACTGAGCCATGAACATACCTTGCTGATGTTTTAAAGAGACAGGAACTCCTCACAGGATAGATTTCTGCAATATTCTGGGCTTAATAGCCAGGCCTGAATAAATTAAAGTATCACAAACCCTGTTTTTAAGTAGTTAATTACATACAGAGGATACTCTTAAAATGCTCACAATATTCCCACACAAATAACTTACAGAAACATTTCATTTCTTTACTAGCTAATATTGATTTTGGGTTCATCTGTAATTCATGAGACTCTCTGCTAGGTTTTTTAGAGTGGGTTATACCTAGGTTCTTTGTTTCCCACACTGAAAGAATTCACACCGAAACATGTTTTGTGATCCAAGTGGTTTTTATGAAGAACAAATTTCAGGTGCTAGTCTCAAAAGGATCCACACTATTTCTGGGAAGCCTTGTGGAAGACATGCTGGGGTTCACAACTGGGCACGAACACAGCCATGTGGGAAAGACCATCCCCACATGTGGAACCTGGAGTGTGGGTGGGGATCCTAGGAGGTCAGAAGCCCCAGAACCCTAGAAGCTAAGAGAATGGGGCTATGGCAGTTATATCATTTCCTGTCAACTTGAGAAAGGGTGGATTCTAGCCTGTCAATCAGGTCATAGTCAATGAGTCCTCTGTGTGGGCGTGGCCTTCTGAGGATTCTGGGAACTCCTATCTTACCTCTCTGGAGGTGGGACATACACCGTGTCCCTGTAAGGCATTTCTGTTGACAAGTCACAGAGCTAGGCTAGAGTCCTGGAGCTGGAGAAACCACATAAAGACCTCTGCCACCACTGAGATGTTTTCATTGTACATGAATCCAGAAGACTTTACACCCACTGAACTGGGACCTTCCTGCCTTCAGCATCTTTGCATATGGTTTCATGAGTCTGAATTGGAATTCATAATCTGGTAACAGAGGTGGGCTAATATTGGATTTAGGGACTTAAACTGAGTTGGACTAAGATGTTTTCATAATATAAAATTATTCCCTCTTACACACATATGAGTGCCTCCCTGGTATTTCTCTATTCTATCCGGACTAACAAAGGGGCCCAGAGACTATGAGCATGTGGGTCAAGAGACTCTGTCCTGAATAGACCCAGAGTGGGCACATGCTCTCCCCTGCAGGAGAGGGAGATCCAGGGTAAGAGAGAGAGAGAGTCCCTCCCACAGCCAGAATATTTCAAACACCTTGCTGAAGAGGCATGGTGAATAGTATGGGTTGACCCAATTGACTGAGCTAGGCCCGCCTGTGTGATGTCATGAGCCTGGGTTTAGTTTGGGTGCCCAGGTGTACCTCACACTTGGCCCAGGGCCTTGAATATGAGCATGCTCAGTTTGGGGTCTTCATAGGTGTCTAATTACTGCCTGATGGCTTTCCAACCTCCTTTATGGGGGCCTTTGCAGACATGAGAGGGACAGCCTCCTGTCCCTGAACTAGCTACCGAACAACTTCACCTTACCAAGTTGTACTATCTGGATTGAGTTGGGTGGGCTCCATATTCAGGATATTAGTCTTTTTACAAGTCGAATATTAATCCATTTTTGAAAATTTTTCATTAAATATCTTAGACATCTGCAAAGCAAAATCTTTTGTGTAAGAGACATAACTTGATGTGGTCAGGGTTAAGTCATAATAAAAATACATATAGACATAAATATTATATATACTTCATGTGTGTCTGCATGTCAAGACTTAAGTGAGAAATTCACAAACTAGCACAGAACCAAAGTTAAACAAAAGTCAAAAGGAATGTTAGGCAAAAAGAAAAGACTTAAAAGATAGGAAGGGGGAGCAAAATATTGGAGGGTTTAACAAGAATTTATTTATTTATTTATTTATTAAAATTGATTCATAAAAAAAGGAAGAAAATTTGTTATCCCTCAGGTTGAAATATTGGTCTGAGTGGTTAAAAAGGAGGGAGAGTAAAATTGAACTGGACCTGGAGTTCATATTACAGTGACAGAAAAGTTCATATCACACAAAAATTAGAAGGTCTGATTTATGAATGATGCACAGCTGGTGGTTACCTCCCAACCCCTATTAAAAAATTGAAGCCTATTAAAAATTGAAGCCTATTTAAAAACTGAGACAGATACAAGAGTTGATGCTAACAAATTAAAAGTATTTTGCAGTATGAAAGGAAAAGAAAGATATTAAAAGACTTGTCAAAACAATTATCATTATATTACATCTTGTGAAAGATTTGAAAAACCTACATTTTATGAAAGTATGTAATATAGGCTCTGGTTTTCAATAAATAGGTCTACCAACTGTGGCTAAAGTCAGATTCAAATGTTAAGAGCATTCTTCATATGCTAATTAACCTCTGGTCTCTTAGCCTTTTAAGTTTTAAATGCTAGGAGGTACCCTTGATCTGGGAAATTAAGAGAGTCACCAGTCTTTTTCTACTTAATGAATAAAAAAAAAACTCATTAAAATCAAACAAATGCCATGAGTTTTATAACATTTCATTATTCTAATAAGCTCTTATAATAACCCTTTGGACATAAAAATACACACTATTTAGCAGACCTGAACACAAAAACATCTTTTCTTTCAAAAGAAATGTGAACTTGCTACTACAGCAAACATTTGTTAATTCAATTAAACTTCAGCAACTAACAAAAATCTTGATTCTAAAATTGTTCTATTTAGATTTAGTCATTTTATACAGAGACACATAGATAGAGCATATATTCATTTGTGGCTTATAATAGTAAAATTGTTTGACTCATAAGCTTATGCATGCTATAAAATCAAAGTTGAGCCCTTAAGGAAAATGTACTCATTCATATTTCACCTAGTTATTATCCAGAAGGTAAACTTTTACATTTACCAACATTTTGCTGTAGACAGTTTTATTATACTAATTAATATCAGTAGTATTAATTAGAAGGACTATCCTATTAAAAAGATAAAGCTGTTTATGAACAAAGGAATAACTCTAAAAATGGCTTCAAACTCAGAAGGGATTTTTTTTCAAATGGAGACTTATTTACTTTGTGGAGGAAGCACAGGAGCATCCTAGTGGTCACCTTCCTTTAAATGTCCATCCAAAATCCCAACAGTAGACAGACCTCAGGTCAAAAGTGAGAGTAAGCAAATCACTAGAGATGGTTTCTTTACCTCAGGGATCTGGCCAGATTCTCACCATGGAGGCAGAGAAGATGGAGAATTGCTAGGGGTACTGGAAGCCACTCCTCTTCTTGCCTGGGGAAGACTCCAGTTCAATCCCATCATGGGGAAGAATGGCACTCGTGCCCCCTTTCTCCTCTCTGGCTCACCAGATACATTACCTGAATTCAGGTGTTGTCTTACTAAGAGAAATGTTTATTTTGGAAAACATGGAAGTCACCTAAGAGTCTTATTTAGAACCCCTAAAACGAAGAAAACCTTCACAGCCAGCAAGGCCTGTCTCCATATTTCTTACACCAGGCACACGTGCCGAATAAAATCTTTGACAGCTTCAACCTTTTCTCCATTTATCATGATGTAACTTATTGGTCCGGTTATGAAGATTTTGCTCTTTACACTGATTGAGTTGCAGCCATACTGAAGGCTACAATCCTTTATCTCCTTCAGCAAGCAAGGTTGTGTTACCTGCATACTACACGTTGTTAATAAACCTTCTTCCGATCTTAATGTTGCCCTCTTTTTAATATAATACAAATTTTCTGATGATGTGCTCAGCACTCCTTTGTTGAATAAACTCTGAGCTCTTCTCCCACTTTGCACTTCTCCGGAGAATGGAGTTGAGTCTTCTGTGCCCCCTTTTCTGTTTACTTTGACTTCCTCAATTGCACGAGTTGCTCTTGGGACCCATTTGACTGTGTGCAGGACCCCACATGGTTGGACCTGACTCGAGGGTACCTAAGAACAACAATATAATTTTCAAGCTAAATAGTAGAGGGAAGAGGGAGGGGATCACAAAATCTTCAAAATTTATTTTCATATTATTAATATTAGAAGACCAACAAACAGTCACAAAAATCAAAGTAATAGGGGAAATAGGAAATAATAATTTCTGACACAAAAAAGTAATTTAAGCTTTTGATCTTATTAAGAGTCATTTTCCAGTAGACACATTATTTTTTCAGCTGTCTATTTGGAACTATTGATAATGATACTACCTAAAAAATTAAAATGAGGATTTGGGAGTGAATTTTTATTTGCTGCCTGGAAATAAAATCACAGATCAGCACCTTATTCACATAAAAGTCTGCAAGGAAATGAATAGAAATTTAAAATATCACAATAATGTTCCAAAATAAAGCCAATTTCATGGCTCAAATTAAATTTGCCATATTAATGTTAGATCCCTATCATTTGAAAACAAAAGGTGTCTATGAAGCTCAATTTTATTTGAGAAAAATCTTTTTTCTGTCCAGTTAGATTTCACTCACAGTTCAGTGCCTGTCTGCATATTTGTGCTTATTATTTATGTTCAAAAATGAAAGCAGGGGAACTGTGTAATTGTGGATGACTTCTGTTTTCCTAATAAGCATTTGTTGCTGTTGTTGTTTGAGCAGTTTGTCGGTGTCCACTATCTCAGTCCTTCCCATCAAAAAACAATAGAAAAACTTCCTGGATAGTAAAATGAAGCCTTTTTTGCATCTTAAAGCCAGACTGATCTATATGACCACCCTCGGGCGTTATATGTTGGTAGTTACACTCCACTCAATTCCAACTCACAGTGTCCTCATGAAGAACAGACTCAAATGCTGCTGCATTCTCTGCCATCACGCGTGAGTCCATTCTCGCAGCCCCTCTGTCAATTCATCCTCTTGAGGGTCTTTCTCTTTTTCACTGCCCTTCTACTTAACCAACCACGATGTCCTTTTCAAGGGACTGGCCTCTCCTCATAACACATTCAAAGTACATGAGATAAAGTCTTGCCAACCTCACTTCTCAGAGGCCTACTGATTGTACTTGTTCCAGGACAGACTTGCTGGTTCTTTTGCCAGGCCCCGCTATTTTGAATCTGCTTTGCCAGCACCATAATTCAAAGGTATCAATGTTTCTTTAATCTTCCTCAGTCAATGTCTAATTTCACATGCATATGAGGCAATTGAAAATACCCTGGCTTCAGTCAGACATACTTTCAAAAAGGGAGTCTTTCTTTATTTCTCATCTGATCACATTAAGAATCCATTGATTCTCACCTTACTCCTAAATGTAGACTTTATCTTCCTTTTTTAGCACTTTCGTTTAATTGTCTTGGATAATCTTTAAATCTGCTAACAGCTTTGATCAAGATTTTGACACCTGGCCATTTCCTCTAAAATAAAGTGACCAGATGTCCTGCTTTTTAGCAGGATCATAACAACATCCCGCGGTATTTTAAAATTAAAATAAATATATTAGAATACTGTTTTTGCATTATGTGAAATTTTTTGTTGCTCCATATAGACCATAGTTTTAATCAAGAACACTTCCCCCTTGCCCCCCAGTCAATGGTGTCCCACTTAAAATCTGGTCACTTTACTCTAAGGAACTCCAGATAACAGCATCTGGATTTTAATGTGTACAATTTAAAAGACACCTTAATTTTTTGGTAAGGGTCAAAACCTTGGTAGTTAAAAAAGAACAGGGGAAATAGATGAGATTTTTTCCCTCACTAGGGATCCCAAATGTATGCCCACAATGAAGCAGCAAAGCAGGATATTTTTCTTAAACTCATTTCCAATCATTTGCTTTTATCTTAATGTTTGCAAGATGGCTACGGTGAGGTCTGTTAACAATATGATCCAGAACGGGGCTGGAGATGGAGGGCAGGAAGCATTAGTCTGGTTGTCTAAATACTTCTTCTCAAGTTCTTTCTTCACTTGCCTTAATAATCTCTAATCAGCAAATGATTTGAGTTCTAAACTCTAGTCAGAAAAATTCTACCTTATATAGCAAAACAACTGAACCAAAAGAACTAGCTAAAAACCTATCTGAAAGCACTATAGCTCATAAAAAACCAGGTAGATAGAGAAGAAAGATTTGCATACCCACTCCTCACTTACCAACATGATTCGGTTCCTAAGATCAACTTGTATGTGAAATTGATGTTATTTGGAGGTTGGGAACAAAATCCCAATTTTGATGTCAGTTCTTCCCCTTTGCTCATTGCCAAGTTGGCACCCCCAAGAAGTCTTCGGATGTGTACAGATTGGCCAGTGCCCCTTCTCCACCATTACTTCTCTGCCACTGATTGAGTCTGAGAAGACTGAGGATGGTAGTGGTGATGGTGAGGTGCTGCTCATCTTTAGTTACACCCTGCTAAACCACTGAAGGCAAGGGCACTGTTTGTCCTTTGCCTATCCTACTACCACTATCCTTCTTCATACCCTTCCCTCTTTCTCCCTTTACACCTCTGTCTAATAACTTCTCTGGCCTCTACCTTGGCCACCTACATCACACCATTGCTCCACATCCTCTCCATAACTGAGCCGAGACGTTGAGGAAAAAGGGGAGAAAGCGTCCAGCAGTGTGTGGGCTAGAGTTTCTCATCACTGAGGTCTATGGTCTATCACTCAGGACGGTCTGCAGAGGACAATGGGGGCCAATCCATGGTTTCATGAAGGCCCAACACAGATACCACCCAAGAATTTATTTAAGTTTTCATAAATGTGAAATGTCTAATAACAGCATAATCAACATATGAAGAGTGGATGTACCTATAAAAAGAAGTAGCACAATTCTTAAGCATTGAGTTTAAGTGTAGGCATTAATTTTCATTATACAGAATGGTTAAAAATGAAGTAGGAAGCATATTATCATTATTTCTGATGTAAAGAATCAGTGTATCAAGTCTGGGCAAACATATCTAATGGAAAGTCAGATAGGAAATCCTGTAGGGGAAAAAAAAAGCAGCAACCACAAATTTTGATTTGTATGGACCTTAAAATATGTATTTATGGATCATGATTCAAGCATCTCAGGCAATATTAAATTAATTAAATGGAGATTGAAGTTGAAGCTCACCACAGAAGAAAATGTGCTTGCAGTTTGAAATCTGTTATGTTGTGAGCCATATTAAAATAATAGACATACCCAGTGTCTTTAGAAAAATATGCAGCATCCAAAGTGATCATTTACCTCATTCCAGTTTATGGCAGTCATGTGCTTATGTTAATTTCATGATTGAAATGTAGGGGTGGAGTCTAGCCTGTTAATCTGGAGAGAGCCATTGAGTAGCCAACGAGGACTCTGTGTGGGCATGACTTTCTCCTCAGACTTCTGGGAAATCTCACGATATTTCCCTCATGGATATGAGACGGTATCTCCCCAGTTGTTGGGATTCAATCTCTGAGACTACGAACTATGGGCAAGACAAGATGACAGCGTCTGAGAAGCTCAGGGAGCCGGAGGAGAAGCCACATGACCTTACCCTGATGGAACCAGATGTCTGAAACTGGAGAAGCCATATGGAGACCCCTGCCAGTGCTGAGTTGCTTCTACCACCATTGGATGTTGTTGACAGACTCTGCACCCGCTGGCCTGGGACGTTGTGAGTCAGGAGACTTTATAGACTGATATCAGGCATATAGGCTAATATTGGACTTACCGCTTTGAACTGGACGGGGCTGGGATGTTTTCTCAATGTCCCATTGTTCTGTATATATACCTTTCCCTTATATCCATATGCAAGTCTATGAGTTTGTTTCTCTAGTTTACCCAGACTAACACAGAGATATTAAATTAGTAAATATTTGAAGCAACAGAAAACTCCAATCCATTCCCAAGAGAAAAGGTAACTAACCCTACAAGATTCAGAAGCCAGAACTAGAAGGTCAGCAGTCCAAAACCACCATCTGCTCCATGAGATCCAGACTGGACTTTCTCCTCACACAAAAGTGACCGTCTCAGAAGTCCACCTGAGCAGTTCTACTCTGTCCTAGAAGGTCACTATGAGTCCGCCTGGACTCAAGGGCCAAGAGTCTGGCTTATTTTACCAGTACCTGAGGACATAAGGAAAATATGTTTTACTGAATGAAAGATATCAACTCAATAGAGAAAATGACTGAAGAGAGGAAAGTATAAAATCTAGTACCAAAAAAGAAAACAAACAAACAAATTATTTATATATATATTTTGAAAGCACAGGCTGAAGTTAGTGGCATAATGGACATAGCATCAAAACAAAGCATGAAAACTTAAAGATTGATCGATCAAAATTATTCAACCTGAAATACAGAAAAAGGAACAAAAACATCTAAGTAGAAGGTTACATATTTTTAATACAGAATGAGATGTTCATATATATGCTTCCAGATAGAGTATAGAGTAGGAAAAGACAGAAAAGAAATTATGCAAAATTTTTCTTTACCTTCTTTCTTTATTTATTTATAAATCATTTTATTAGGCCTCATACAGCTCTTATCACAATCCATACATCCATTGTGTCAAGCACATTCAAGCATATGTTGCCATCATCATTTTAAAAACATTTTCTTTCTTCTTAAGCTCTTTGTATCAATTCAATTTCCTCACCCCCAGCCTCCCAATCTCGTGAACCCTTGATAATTTATGAATTATTATTATTTTTCTTCACGCCTTATACCAACCGCTGTCTCCATTTGCCCACTTTTCTGTTGTCCTTCTCCCTGGGAAGGGGTTATACGCAAATCATTGTAAATGGTTCCCCCTTTCTTACCATCTACCCCCCACCCCACCCCACACACATACACTTCCTCTTCCCCTTCTGATATCACTACACACATTATTGGTTCCAAGGGGTTTATCTATCCTGGGTTTCCTGTCTTTCCAGATCTTATCTGTACCTGTGTACATGTTCTGGTCTAGCCAGATTTTTAAGGTAGAATTGGAGTTATGATAATGGGGTGGGGGAGCATTAAAGAACTAGAGGAAAATTGTATATTTCATGGGTGCTATACTGCACCCTGTCTGTTTTGTCTCTTCCTTGTGACCCATCTGTAAGTTGATGTCCAATTATCTGAAATGAGCTTTAGGTCTCTACTCCACCCTCCCTCTAAATCCCATCAATGTGATTGTTCGTTCTGGCCCTTTGATGTCTGATATATGATACCGAAGACACCTCATGATCACACAGGTGGGTGTGCTTCTTCCACATGCGCTTTGTGGCTTCTCAGCTAGATGGCTGCTTGTTTTTCTTCAAGCCTTTAAGACTCAGACACTGTATATTTTGATAGCTTGGCACTATCAGCTTTTTTCATCAAATTTGTTTATTCACACATTTTGTCTTCAACAATTTTGTTGGGAGGCTAACCACCTCAAATGTCAGGTCAACAAAGTGTTCTTGAGTTCAGGAAGTACTTGAGTAGAGGCCAGGTGTTCATCTGCTACTGTAATACTTAACATATAATATATGTACATAGATCTATTTCCCTATCTTTTATATATATGTATTTTCATATGTACATGTATATATTTAGACCTCTATAAATGTGCTTTACCTCCTAGTTCTTTCCTCAATTACCTTTAACTTTCCTCTTGTTCCAATATCATATTCAGCCTTCATTCAGGTTTCTGTAGTTCCTCTCAGCTACATTACCATTGATCAAGTCCCACAAGCATCCTATTCCCTCCACACCATCTATTTTAGATCACTTATTATTCCCTTGTCCTTGGGTTTCTTGACACCCTTCTACCTTTCCCCCACCACTCCCTCCCCTGTCTCCCTGGAACCATTAGTCCTATTTGTGGTACTTGTGTCATGTGGTGTCAATTTAAAGATCAAGAGTGTGGGGGTGTTCATTGTGTCTTGTTCTGGTAGTTTAATTATTCTAATGATGCTTCTCTTCATAGTATAAAATATGGCTCACAAGTTTTCTTCAGCTTCTCTGATTATCTTATTTGACTGTCCTTCTCATTTGTTGAGGTCTACCTCGTTATCTTCTAAGTCACTGGTGCCATTCTCTTCCTCCTCAAATGTGTTAGCAAAGTCTGTGGATTTGCTACTGGATTCTGTTAGCTTGTCCCTTAGATCTTGTGTTTTCCGTTGGTGTGTGGCTTTTATCTCCTATATCATTTCATTCATTTTCTGTTTCCCTCATATCCTATATGATTCTAAGCAGCATTCTGAAGATTATCTTTTCCTATGACAAATCAATGCCTGCTTCTTCTATGCACATCTTTAGGTTCATGATTTCTTCCAGTATTGTCTTTTGATTCTGTTCCCCCCACCCCCGGTGAGTTTATTAAGGCTAGTTGCTATTTTCCAAAATCTGAAGAGCACCAGGCTTTCTTTTTGAGAATGTTTCCTCGTACTGCCTGCAGCCAAATGCACTATGGGGTCAGACTGCCACTTTACCCCCCTGTGGCTCTCTCTTTCCATAGCCAACAAGTAGTCTGCTATTTGATGGACAAGTTGTATGGTCCTCTCAGGTGATGTTGGTTGGGTGGTTGTGGGCCCACAAGGATAGCACTGCACTAGCTGATCTCACAAGAATCTGTAATGGTTTGGTCCATGGTGACTTGGAGGGCATGCAGGGATGTCTGCTGCAATGTAAGCACCATGGAGAGTGAGTAGATGTGCCCACTTTAGAGCACCATGGATGATGGGTGGAATTGCCCTAGTTGGCAGGATTGTTCTTGTGATTGGGTGGAGGTTCATGCAACAGCATGGAACACTGGAAACAGCTGTCAGAGCTGCCTTTGGCTGTCTGAAGCACTGAGGCAGGTCAGAGGAAGTTCCCTTAGTCCTGTTGTGGCAGTCATGTATTTATGTTAATTTTATGATTGAAATGTAGGGGTGGAGTCTAGCCTGTTAATCTGGAGATAGTCATTGAGCAGCCAATGAGGTCTCTGTGTGGGCATGGCTTTCCTCCTCAGACTTCTGGGAAATCTCACGATATTTCCCTCGTGAAGATGAGAAGCTATCTCCCCCAGTTGTTGGGAGTTAGCCTCAGAGACGATGAATCATGGACAAGACAAGCAGGCAGCGTCCGAGAAGCTGGAGGAGCCGGCGGAGAGACCACACGGCTTGGCCCTGATGGAGCCAGACCTCTGAAGCTGAGGCGGCCACATAGAGACCTCTGCCAGTGATGAGTTGCATCTGCCACCACTGGATGCTGTTGATGGACCCTGACCCCTGGAAGCGAGGAGCCATGGGGAGACCCCTGTCAGCGCTGGAACTCTACACCCACTGACCAGTGACTGTGAATAGGAAGGAGACTTTCTAGACTGATTTCAGGCATATGGGTTAATATCGGACTTATGACTTTGAACTGGACTGGGCTGGGATGTTTTCTCAGTGTCACATTCCTTTTGTATATAAACCCTTTCCTAATATCCATGTGCATGTCTATGAAATTTGTTCCTCTAATCTACCTGGACTAACAGATTATGGCCCCTTTGGAGTGGAGTACTAGAGGAACAAATCATAAAGATGGAAAGTAGATATATGTTTGACTTGTGCCTCATAGTATTGTTATTTCTTTGACTAGCCAGAAGTCAGATATGTCCTTGGAGTTTACTCAGTTATTTTCTGGAAACAATGTGGGAAGTTAAAGTTTTGATTACTTTGTTTGGATGCTGTCTTTGGTTATTCCTTTATAAAATGGGGATTCTGTTCAAGGACAATGGTTAAGAAGGTCAGAATGCCTGACCGAAAGTAGGGATCTGTTTTGATGCCTTCAGAGACCTAATTCAATGTTTTTGTGTAAACAGTAGTTTGGATAAGGATATAAATAAGCTTAATAAGCATTGACCTTGACTGTTTTAAGAATTAAGTTTGATTTCTGACTATGCTGTTTATACTGATTTTTAATGCCTTTTATTGTAAATATAAGGATGCATAGAAATGTTTATTGGGAAGTATGGAAAGAGTTTGCAAATCCAGGTACCTCAAGCCAAGCATTGACCTCTAGAGGGTTTAGGACTTAGCGTCAAAGGCATCTCTAAAGAGATTAACCCCACCTTAAATGGGGTTAGGCCACACCTGGAAAGACTTCTCTGAAGAAAGCCCCACCCATTCTTTCGGAGTACTCATGATACTTGTAGTCTGAGAGAAGGTCAGACTTATCAATAAAGAAAGATAGAGTCTATTTCCTTGGAAAATCCTGACTAGTGATTGTGTTCAGAAATGAAGGAATCTGGAATCATGAAGATAACTCCTCTATGGGATTGATTGTTAAAGGAAACCTGTGGCACGCTGAAATGCTTGTTAGGTGACCACCCAGATTTACTACTTGTCAGTGAAAGTAGGAGAAATGCAGCAACAGAGAGCTGGGTTGACTTTGGCCACTGACACCCGTGGACTTTGTTCACAGGAAATAGAGAAGATGAGAGTGGGTTGACTGGTCTGAAGTTCATGACCTAGCATGAGAGAGCTAGGCATGTTGAGGGCTAAGTGGAAAAGCCCACATTGAGTTGACCAGAACCCGACCAGAGGAAGAGAAGCGATTTGAGTCTGTGAACTTGTGCATATTGCAGCTGACTTTATGGATGGCCTGTCCTGATTTGACTTTGCTAATGAATACACACTTCATGAGTTTCCAACTAGAATGAAGATTTTTCACGTTGAAAGATATGATGGCTTCCTCAGAGCACTGGGTTGATGTAAGTGGGCAAAATAGAAATTAGATACCCAAAATGGGGGAATGAAGGCATGAAGTGGTTTGGCTTCCAAACTCTTATAGGTGGTGGAATATATATTCACAGTATTATAGGATCAAGGTATAGATACTTTGTAACTACATTTGTAAGGCACAGGATATCTTTTGTTTTGTTCACTTATAGAATGTTATTTTTAAATCATGGTGACACATGTTGAATTGTATGCATTTTAGTTTTATCCTGTTAGGTA
Organism: Nesogale talazaci; assembly: GCA_004026705.1. NCBI lineage: Eukaryota > Metazoa > Chordata > Mammalia > Afrosoricida > Tenrecidae > Nesogale > Nesogale talazaci. The sequence goes on along the minus strand of PVJH01023629.1, from coordinate 16,503 downwards.
TAGATATGATTTTATTGTTTATTTGAAGGTTACATATGGTTCAGAGTTATGTGAAAGTATAAAATTAACAAGGGGTGGTCTGTGGCAGTCATGTGCTTATATTAATTTTATGATTGAAATGTAGGGGTAGAGTCTAGCCTGTTAATCTGCAGATAGCCATTGAGTAGACAAAGAGTCCTCTATGTGGGCATGGCTTTCTCCTCAGACTTCTGGAAAATCTCGCGAAATTTCCCTCGTGAAGATGAGAAGCTATCTCCCCCAGTTGTTGGGAGTTAGCCTCAGAGACGATGAATCATGGACAAGACAAGCAGGCAGCATCCGAGAAGCTGGAGGAGCCGGCGGAGAGACCACACGGCTTGGCCCTGATGGAGCCAGACCTCTGAAGCTGGAGCCGCCACATGGAGACCTCTGCCAGTGATGAGTTGCTTCTGCCACCACTGAATGCTGTTGATGAACCCTGAGCCCTGGAAGCGAGGAGCTATGGGGAGACCCCTGTCAGCACTGGGACTCTGCACCCACTGACCTGTGACTTCATGAGTCAGAAGGAGACTTTCTAGACTGATTTCAGGCATATGGGTTAATATCGGACTTATGACTTTGAACTGGACTGGGCTGGGATGTTTTCTCAATGTCACATTCCTTTTCTATATAAACCCATTCCTTATATCCACATACGCGTCTATGAAATTTGTTGCTCTAGTCTACCTGCACTAACACACCTGTGTTGGGCCATGGAGGATGGCCAGGTATCCCCTAACCACATAGACCACCTTGGAATGTGGGATGTGGTTCTCCCAGCCAAATGGATCACCTCAAAGTATGGGCAAAAGTTCCCCAGCTGCTTCCAGGTCCTTACAGGATAGGAGGGAGTTCCCCCTGTCCTTTGAATGGAAGATTCCCATGGAGTTTGGGGTGTGGCAGAAGATGGGCAGGATTTCCCCAGCTAAGTGTAAAGCTATAGAGAGCAGGTGAGAGTTCCCCCAACTGAGTTGCCCTAGGCAAAAGTGAGTGGTCTGATGGCCAGCAGTGTCATGTGAAAGGAAAGAGAAGAGAAACAAACCCAGATGAGGGGCAGGGAAACAACTGACCCCATTAAGACTGGTATAAAAGAGAAGAGAGAGATAAAAGAATAAAAAAATTAGCTGAACCCAGAGGTGGCGACAAACTGTGGTTGTGTTGAAGTAAAACCCTTGGTCCAGCCAAAGAAGCCAGCACCAGCTGAGGCTGTGGTGAGACTAAAGCTAAGCCCTAGCCAGTCTCTGCAGTGGTAAGCCAAAAGTTCACAGCTCTTCAAATCTAGTGAATCTGTATCCACTTATCTCTCTGATGCTTCTGTGATCTGGAAGAGTAGAGTTTCTTTCTCAGTGACTCTCCTATGCTGATTTCTGTGAGTCTATCTGGCATGTGTTACTTGTTCATCATCTTGCCAAACTTGGCAAAATTATTCAAATGCTATAAAAGACTGAACTGAGGTCATAGAACTAAAAATAAAGGCTAAAATTATAAAGCTTTTAAAAGAAAATACTGATAAATATTTTTAAACAAAGATTTCTTGGGCATGACATCAAAAGCAATCATCCTTTTCAAAATTGATAAATTCACTTACCTTATCATTTTCTATTTACCCTACTGAAAAATGAAGCAGTATGGCCAAGCACACAATATCCAGCACAGGACAGATGGCATTGATACAGCAGCTTACGTGAGACATACAGACTCATAACCTTAGGAAGAGGGCCACAAGAATTCAGGAACAAGGAAAACCAGCAGGGACTATGAGAGACAGGTTTTGTAATAAAGAATGCATAGGAAAAACTCTATGGAGCTCATTGGGTAAGTACTGGATTGATAACAATAAAGATGAGAGTTCAAAACCACTAGTCATTGAAATTAGTCAAACAAGTGAATAACATCTTCCTTATATGAGATCCATTTTTAAAAACCAATTATTGCTATAGCAGATAATCATACCTTTTCCTGGTAGAGTGATGGGTGGCATTTGGTTGAGGACCAGGTGACATGCAGTTGGCTTGACTCATAAGAGAAATAACTTGTTCAGGAGTAGTTCCAACTGGGTAGGGAACATATCAGAAAAGAACATGGAGGTCATAATGATTTAGAGGTCCCTGAAAGATTCAAAGATGTCAAGACAACAGAGAAATTTCAGGTCTTTCCATACAATTAAATTGGATAAATTCTGACCATAGGGCTCATCTTCTGGCATAATACCAGACAGTGTTCTGCAGTTATTATTCAGCTATTATAATTGAAAGACTTAGCTTCTGCATCATAGTAATGCACAAACAACCTCAATACAAAAAACTGACATTCTGGAATAGGCAATATGGTGTAAGAAAAATAAGAGCATCCTTTTCTTTAGGATCCAATGGCAAGATTGATGCAGAAGGAATATATGGAATTTCTGGATGAGAGTGGTGTGTAATCTCTTGATCAAAGTTTAGGTTACTCTATTCCTTGCACTTACAAAAATTCAGCTAATATAACTCACAATTTATACTTTAAATCATTGCAAAAATCTATAAATAATAATAGAAGTCTACTTAATGATATGCTGAACTATTTAAAGGAAATAGTACTTATTCAATTTACTTAAATGCATAAAGTAAATTAAAGAATGGAAAGAAAATTGGACATGCAAATATGAGTTAAATTATGAGTGGCAGACTTTAAGTTATGGCTGTATAGGGATGTTTACTTTGATATGTATTTCAACCCCAGCTTGCATATTTTTATAATAAAAGGTTGGGGGGAGGGAAGCTTTCAAAGTCAGCTACTGTGACCAGGAACTATAGTATTGGTTATTTGCAGGGCTTCAAATTGTTTTGAAAAAGTTCAGTCATGTTTGATGGAAAAAAAAGTCTGTCTATATATTGCATAGCAATAAAAACTCTTGATGATAGATTTTAACCTTAAAAACCAATTCATAGAAATACAGATATTTGCCTAGGTACATATATTTATGTGGAAGTACACTGAGGTAGTGGGTGGACTTCAGTCTTCTACTCATACCCTCCCTTAATGCAAGAGCACTTTGTTCTAATGAACTGGAATTCTGTGACGCTCACTCTCCAGGCACAATCACTGAGAACAAAATGGGTGCGTATGCAATTGTGGTGAAAGAAGAGGATGGTGCCCAATTATCAAAACATATAGCATCTGGAGTCTTAAAGGCATGAAGTTAAACAAGTGGCCTTCTATCAAAGAAACAACACGTCCACATGGAAGGAGTACACAAGCCTGTGCAATCAAGAGGTGTTCATTGAGTAACAAACAAACAAACAAAAAACATATTGTTGAGAACAAAGGGGGTCAGAGCTGACACCCAAAACTCATCTTTACACAATGGGAGATCCTCTCACAGAAGGATCACAAGGAAGGGATGAATCAACCAGGGCGCAGTAACGCACAGTTGAAACCCACCATATTTCTCTGGTTCCTTGAGGCTTCCTGGGACCCCACTATCATGATCCCAGCACTTTCATGGCAGGCTAGACCAGATCCTGTGCACAGGTACAGATAAGAGGTAAGAGCTCACAAGACACAGAATCCAAGAACAGGAATGGGCATTAGGGATACCAGGAGGGTAAGAGAAAGGTGGGGAGAGGAGGAAGGGGAAAATGATTGCATTGGGTCACACATAAGTACACACACACACACACACACACACACACTCCCCAGGGGGATGAACACAGGAAACATGGAGGAAAGGAGACAGTGGTCAGTGTAAGATATGAAAATAACAACAATTTATCATTTATCAAAGGGTCACAAGGGTGGGAGGGGGAAAAGGAATAAAAGAAGCTGATACCAAGGGCTCAGTAGAAAGTAAATATCTAAGAAAAGAGTGATGCCAAAATATGTGAAAGTGTGATGGATAAAGTAGATGTATGGATTGTTATAAGAGCTACAAGAGCCTCCAATAAAAAAATGATCTTTTAATTAAAAAACAAACAAACAACTTAACTGGCAATAGTGCCATTCTCAATAATGACAGTCACCTATGCAGTTTTGAATGTGCATAGGTCACCCTCTTTTAGCAAGGCATTTCTGTCTATTTCCTAACCCAATGCTCACTGCCATTGAGTGCATTTTGACCCAGTGACTCCAGGGGCAGAGCAGAATTGCTCTGTAAGTGCATATACTGCTCTAGTTTCATGACCAAACTTCTTTGAAAGGATTTAAACCTCTGGTTATATTGAATAACTTTGGGGAAATGCTTGATCCTAAATGATTTAGGGTTTTATGAAATCTTGCTGAAGTAATATAACTGTATAATTCCTACAGAACTATTTGTTTGAAAAACATGAAGATTTAGTCATCATGTGCCATTTATCATAAGGATACCAAAAAAATCTTGGCATTTGCTGGGCAATTGCACATGTATCAAATTGATTTGTATCCAAGTGGTTAATTCTAGAATTAGTGTTATCAACACACTGGAGGTCTATTTTAAAATGGCCAGATAGGTGTAATAGATATTCTGCAAAAAATTTTTTTCATTTCCTGCCCATTAACTTGAATCTCCACACCAGCTTGTCTCCATCTTGTTTGTCTCTTTTTCTTTCTATTTACAATTTTACATTCTTTTTAATTTTACCATAATTATGAAAATAAACCTAAAATAGGAAGGCTAACTGAAAATCATGTGAAATGGAGAGGTTAAAATTGTCACACAGAAGGCCATTGCACAAGATTAAATGTAACTCATTTGTGAGGTGAGAGAATGCTGTTTTATATTTACCTTTAACTAGTTGCATTACTTATACAAGTCATAGTCATACCTCTATTTAATCTCATTTCTTTAGTTTTGTTTAGATTATTTCTGAAGCTCTTACCCATTTTGAGTCTTAATTTTCCTTTTGTAAAATTATAGACATTTCAATTCAACTAATGTCCCAGTCCTAGTGCTTATGGGTTGAGCATATAAAGGTTAATGGAATGTAATCCTTAGAAATACAACCCATAGACAGTCGATATATGGTATAAGTATCATAAGAAAATTGACCAAAGGGTACATAACTCAATCTAGGGGCAAATGAGTGCCATGAAAACTTATTTTGGATCCTTCCCTGAGAGGAGTGTAAAAGAATAAAAAGGTGTTACCATCACAGGAGAAGGCAAATGTAGAGACTATGACCTGTATTAGGCTGGGTTCGCTAGAGAAGGAAAACTCATGATGCTTAAGTGTGCATATATTAGAGAATATATTAATTATATATACTAATATTAATATATTACATATATATTTTTTGGTTCACACAGCTGTAAAGTTCTAAGTTCAGTCTGCTTCATGTCCACAGGCAAGTAGAAATTTTCTTTGAATGCTTGTGGTTGCAGGGGCTGATGAATCAGGAAGACAAAGCAATGATACCACAATCTGGTGAATGCACAGCTAAATGAACCCAAGGTCGACAGTCTGCTGCTGGCTCCTGGAATTGGCAGGCAATATGGTAGGAAGTCAAGGAACTAGACCTAGTATCCGGATCCATGAGAAGTTATTAGCTTTCCCACAGCGTTTGCTTAAAAATGAGCCAGTCGCATCTCTGAAGTGTTTTTCTTCCAACTGAATAATGACTGTAGCCAAATCAAGGGGACTGACTCAACTGTGACTGCTGGCTACTCACAGAGTTGGTTATGTTCTGTTAAATCACATGAAGGGGTTGATTACATTGCACTAGTTCATACCAGGAAGGATTACTGACAAACTACTGAGACCGTGGCCTGACCAAGTTGATATAAACCTAACTATCATGGTGTTCCTTGAAGGGTATGAGGAATTGTTGGCAAGAATGTTAGGAAAAATCAGTATTATAGCCTTCCGATGCCTGCCCAAAATATTTATCAACTTGACTGGGCATATTTTTTCAGAGATTTGGCAGTTATGCAATAGTGTAGTTTGACAGTTATAGTGTGTGATTATTCCAATGATGTGATATGATGTAATCAGCTAATCAATTTTAGATGGATTTAGTTTGAATACAGACCATTACAGACCTGGTCACACCCCTAATCCTATATGAGGGAAATTTTTTTTTTTAAGCTATCACCTGCATCCCTTTTCAATCTGATAATTGATAGGAGGAGAAAGATGCAAATAGAAAAGAAAGAACCTCATATCGTCGAGAAGAAGAACCTGGGGTGAGGAGACCCTTTGAGAGGGTCTACATTGAGGCCTACATTGAGAGCCTTCTAGTCTCAGAGGAAGATTAATACCAAGACACCTGGAAATCTCCAAGGAACACTGGGCCCACAAGCAAATCTGACAAAGAGAGAACACCTTCCCCTTCAGCTAGTGCTCTTAATTTCAAGTTCTTTCCTCCAAAACTGTGGGGAAAAAATTAAATGACTGTGTAAAAGTTATACATTTGTGGTATTTCTGTCATAGACGTGGCACTAGATACCAAAGACAGAAGTTAGTACCCAGTTAGTGAGGTTCTGCTCTGACAGAAAATTCAGAAGACGTTTTTGAATTGGATAATAAGAAGAGGCTAGAGGAATGTTAAAGTGAAAAACCCAGGGTCTCTTGAACAGCTATTGGTGGAATTACGAATGTCAAAATATTTCCAATGAGGACTCTGAAGGAAGTACAGAGAGCTGTAACCCCTAAAGTGGCCCAGACAAGCAGTGAACTGAAACAGCAGCAGCAAGGCCAGGAAACAAGGGCAGGAGGACCTGGGAAGCTGTCTGCTGGAGTGGGTTGCATCTACACACTCATCTTATCTCATTGTTTCCCAGACCAAGAGAGCTGAGAGCTTTCTGTACCAGTCTGTTTGTCCATTCTGCCACAGATGGATTTTGATCCATCTCTTTGCTGCTGTAGAAATTACTGAAATATGTCTGTTCATGTTTTCTACTTTATTTCTTTAGAAAGCAGAGCGATTTCAGAGTTATGAGGTAATTGCATCTGTTAAAGGAAATGCCATGTGATTTTCAAAGTGGCTGTACAATTCTAAGACACCCCAACGATGTCTATGTGTTGCAGAGCCTCTCCAGTATTGATTTCTTTGGTTTGTTTGCTTTTTTATTTTCTAAGAGTATTGAATTGAGACTTTTGTTTTATCTTTTATTTCTCTTATTTCTCATGAACATCAGCATTTCTTTGTATGTTTCTTGGACACCTGGGTGTCATTTTTCGTAAATTGCCCTTTTATATCTTGTGTCCATTTTTTGTTTGAGTTATTTGTACTTTCTTACAAGGGTCTTGTAGTTTTCTATAGATTTTTTAAAGTTAGCCCTTTATCTGGTATATCACTGCCAAATAATTACCCCAATCTGTACATTCTCTGTTTTTTTGAAAGCGGAGTGGAAGGCCAAGTAACTTCGTGAATCTCTGATTTTACCTTATTATCACCCAGGCTTGAAAACAGCTGGCCAAGAGTCAAATTGCAATTGAAGCTGAATATAATCTATTAAGAACAGAAAGACTGAAGGTAAAATTGTATCAGAAAACTTGGTCATTATGAAGGATTAATGACTTAGGAAAACTATGCACAATAGTAATAACAATAATAATGTATAATATCATAATAAGGGTTTCTGGAGGGGAGTAAGCCGGGAGGGAATGGAAAAAGGGGAGCTGATAACAAAGAGTTCAAGAAAAAAGAAAATGTGTTGAAACTGATGGTGGCAGCAATCGACCAATTATGCTTGATCTAATTGAATTATGGATTGCTATAATATCTGTCAGAGTTCCCAATAAAATGATAAATTTAAGAAAAAGGATATTAAGCTCAAATGTAATTTCAATTTACATTTTTAAAAGATCATTTTATTGGGGTCTCTTACAGCTCTTATAACAACCCATACATCATTTGTATCAAACATATTTGTACATATGTTGCTATCATCATTTTGTAAATATTACTTTCTATTTGATCCTTGGTATCAACTCCTTTTTCCATTTTCATATTTGATTCCTATGTCAGTGATGTCAAATACGTATACATTCAGAGATAACAATTGTTTTAAAAAATGCCTCTAAATTTTTGAGGATGTGACCTGGCAAACCCTTATTATTTCTGCTGAATAAACATGCTATGGGCCATGCAGGACACAGAGCATCATAAGTTTCTTGCCTGGGTGCCAACCAAAGCCATATTGCTGCTAGTTGTACTAATGCTTCTTATCTTCCAGAAAATCCCTACGCATTCTGTACAAATTAGTTCAGATTCCTCAATCAGCACTTTTCAATCGATAATATGAATACTGCTGCAGACTGCACTTTGTCCCACATAAATATGTATTGTAAATCCTAACCTCTATTTCTCTAGCTATACTCTTATTTAGAAACAAGCTGTCTTTGCTGTGGTCATGATATGAATTAATTTGGGCGATATCTCCCCAAACCAAACTCACTGCCATCGAGTCATAGCGACCCCTTGTGGGTTTCTGAGACTGTGGCTGTTTATGAAAGTAGAAAGTCCAGTCTTTCTCCCCTGGAGGTGCTGGTGGCTTCAAATGCCAATCATGTAGAAGCCATCAAAAGAAAAAAGGAGAAGTACAGAAAGGTATGGTATCAAAAAGAACCAGAAGATGGTCAACCATTTCAAGAACTATGCTACCCAATGAAGAAGTCCAAGCTGCACTGACAGCATTAGCCAAAAACAAAATTCCAATTGAAATATTTCCACAAACTGATGAAGGACTGGAAACATTCTCTCCTTTAGGTTGCACAATTCGAAAGACAGCTTCTACCAGCCATACTTAATGAAAGAGATCTATATTGGTGTCTTCCCCTCAGAAAAGATCACCCAATAGAATGCAGAATTCATCAAACCATATCATTAATATTCCAAATAAATAAAATTGTGTAGAAGATCATTCAACCATAGTTGTAGCAGTATGATGAGAGGGAGTTGTGAGTGTGAGGGAAAAATTGCTGATATTAGATAGCTTGGTAGAAAGTATCAGAAAGATGCTTACTTAAGTTTTATTAACTATGCAAAGATATTTGACTCTGTGAACCAAAAAAAACCTCTGGCTAGTCTTGAGAAAAATTGGAATTTCAGAAAACTTCATTGTGCTCATAGGGAAACTATATGTATCAAGAAGCAGTTGTTCAAACACAACCAAGGAATGTTGCAATCATTTTAAAATCAGGAAAGGTATGTCTCAGGGTTGTATCCTAACCATACTTCTTCAATTTGTATGCTGAGAAAATATTCAGAGAAAATGGACTATGTGAAGAATGCAGCCTCAACATTGGAATTTAGCTTATTAACAGTTTGGCATATGCAGATAACACAAGTTTGCTTGCTGAAAGTGGGGAGAACCTCAAGCACTTGCTAATGAAAAAATTTTAAACTGCTGTCTACGATATGGATTATAACTCAAGGGAAAGAAAACAAAAATCTTCACAAGTGAACCAGTAGTTATCATTATGATAACTTGACAAGAGGTTAATGTTTTCAAGGAATTTTAGTTGGATTCAGAATCAAGGCTCATGGAAATAGCAATCCAGAGATAAAAAAGAATTTGATCATACAAACCTGCAGTACAAAATCTCTAAAAAAGGTTAAAAAGCAAGGGTGTTGCTTTGAGGATAAAAATGCCATTTCAAGATGGGCAGAAGATGGAGAAGTGGGCTTCCGTGCTCATGGAGCAGGATGACAAAGTATCATAGAGCAGATGGCTTGTTCACAGAGTGGGGCTGTCTCCCAGGTATTTAATCTGAGGAGCTATGTTTGTTCACCATGGAAGTAGAGCTCAGACTTCCTGCTGGAGTTAGGTACCTCTGGATACTTGTCACAGAGCTGAAAGAACTTTCGTGTCACTTTTCTGGAGCAGGCAGAGGACAACAGCCTTCTAGCTTAAAGCCCAAGAGTCACAGAGGGGTACGTCTGCCAGCATAGTTGAGAAAAGACTGTGCTGACTATTGAATTTTATCTTATTTCTCCTCCTGAATTGTAACTTGCTACTTTTCTAATAAACTTCATAATCAGGAGTCTTGTCTGTGAGTTCTGAGTGGCCTTTGCAAGGAATATTACACTCAACAAAAAGGTAGAGAATGTGTGGGACAGTTGGTCTTGAGATTGGAAGGCATGTCTGATCTTCCCCTCATAGGAAGTAGCTTTGAGCGGATCCTAATGACCATTTTTCTCTCCCAGCCTTGAGAAGCAAGAAGAGGTCAGATGCTGCTCGTATGCCATCTTCACAGTACATCTTGTCCAGCCTTTCTAATACTGTAGGAACAAGAATTGGTGTGGTTGATACCCTCCCCCCCCATCTTTTCCTTCTTTTCCCAGTGATAGTTGCTTGACAGAAAGAACCTCTTGTCACAGCACTTAGGAGAGTGCCAGCTATATACAGGGCATTAATAAAATGGCTGTTAAATTAATCTGTGAACTGAAAACGCAAAGGTTGTGTTTCAATGGTACACAGCCACCCCCACCCCCAAAATGGGGAGTTGACTTCCTCCCTGCCCGGCACTGACATTTCCAGTACTCTAACTCAAAATCTGAACACCTATTCCCAGAAAAGTAGAGCCAGAAGTCCGTATTAAAAACAAAAGAGAAATGAATGCCTGGGTATGCACAGCCTGGAATAGAAAATACATGCAGTCTCATGCCGAGGTCACACTGAAGAGGACTCAGATGACACAATGTCTCTGCAGAAGGAGACTCCATAGATCAGCAAGTTGTCATTTTCAACTGGTGCTTTTTGTCTTAGAGGACAGTTGTTCTGCCAAGCTAGAGGTTTTTTTGGGGGTCACGTTTCAAGGTCATTGTTCCTACCAAGATCGGGCATTAAGTCCAGAGTCTGGCAAGTCTGGGTTCTTAAAGTGGATTAGGTGGGCCCACGGAGAGCAACGTGACATGGCTGTACTCCCAATTCTCTCAGTTAAAAGCACTGGCAATACTTCTCTGAGCACATCTATCTCATTAATCCCTCTCTGGCCTCTAGACAAGTTTCCTGAACTCAGCCCCATACTCCATTTTGTACATTGACATTGCTCATGCTTGTCTAGTGACTGCTATAAGAACTTTTTTGTTGCCAATGCCTTAAATACATTCTGGTAGTGAAAATGTAACACTAATCTGTGGTCCAAGTCCACAATCCAAAATTTTGTTACAATTGTCAGAAAGAAAATGAATAAATGTACCCATCAATAGGTAACTATTTTTAAAACATTTGAGTAATTATTGGAAATCCATCTTGAATTTTTCTCTCTCAGGTCTTTAGAATTGCTTTCATTCATAGCCCTCCCACTTAAAAACAGACTGGTATGGAAAAGGTATCTATGAGTTGTCCAGAGAGAGTGAGCTAGTCAGGTAAGCCACACAAGAAATGCATATCCGTAGTATCTGTCTTCATGTCTGTTTGGACTCTAGGACTTTCCATATCAAACAACATCTTCGTCCAGTTATTATTTTACAGAGGGGAAAAGTAAAAGAAACAGCCAAATCTGAAAGTCCATTTCTAACACTAGTGTGAGAAAATGATAGATATTCTGAAACTTCATTTGGCAAGATATCACAGTTGAGAAATAATCTATTTACTTAGTATGTAGAATAAATACTCTATTAGTTGTTAGATTTTCACTGTTTCTTAATCTTTCACAATGAAATACGGGGACGCAATGGAAGATGGGCGAAGATGTCCTGTGAGCTTCAGGCTGTCTCATCTCCTGCTCTCTTTCTTACACTCCTATATCTTGTTCTTGTTCTTAGATGCCTTCAAGTGAGCTCTGACTCTTGTATTATGTTTGAGCTCATCCTTGCAGCCACGATGTCATTCTATCTTATTGACGATCTTCCTCTGTTTCCACGGACGTTTTTCCTTTTTCCAGAAACTGGTCCTTTCTGATGACAAGTCCAGAGGACATTTTAAAAGCCCTCACTCCTAAGGAACACCCTGGCTGTACGTCTTTCAAGATAAATTTATGATATGGCTAAAATTCTTCTTCAAAACCATAATGCTAATGCATCAGTTCTTCTTTGTGCTTCTTTCTTGTTCGCTATGCAGAATTTCCATGCACATGAGGTGACATATATGGATTGACACAGTGGCAACAGAAATGGGTTCAAACATCACTATTGCCAGGATGGTACAAGACCCAGCAATGCTTTGTTCTGTTGTCCTTCGGGTTGCAATGAGTGAGAGCCCACGTGATGTATAAGTTCATGTTTATATCAATGTCAGTATCTAGATCGAGATATTAGAGAGGAATGGCCCTGAAAGCAGTGAAGGCCTCCTAATGCTCTCAGCTATTAACCAAAAGTTTGGAGGTTCCTGTCCATCCAGAGACAGCTCGGGGGAAAGATCTGAAGACTTTTCCAAAAACGGAAGACTTCCACTGCAATCCAATGGCACAGAGTTCTTCTGAGACGCACCCACAGTCACCACGTATGGGCGTCCACTGGGCCACTGGTGGCTATTTATGTATAGAGATCCAAACATTGATAGAGGTACTGGTGCCTTTTAAACACATGGGCAGCAATTTTTGCACACCTCACTCGGTTGGCTTTGGAAAGGAAGCTATCTTACATTACTGCCTCTTGACTGTCTTGGACAACTATCACCGTCTTTTATTTTAACCCTGTTTTTAAGTGGAAAAGGTGAGGATTTTGAAAATGTCTTTCAAAGCCTTGAGGATATGTCTCCTGCAGAAATCCTATCCCCAGAGGAGCAGAGATCAACCTCCACCTGGAGACCCACAGAAGGCAGTGGGAGACAACCTTTCTGCTGTTAGAGAGAGAGAGAGAGAGAGAGAGAGAGAGAGAGAGAGAGAGAGAGAGAAGAGTGGGAAGCCAACCCAAAACCCCTTCTCTTCACAGATTTTTATCTGCTCATTCTTAGAATCGACTTTCTTGAGACCCCACCCCCACCCCAAGTCACTCCATCAGTTTGCTTCCAACCAGAACCAGGGGTAGTTAGAGGTGAGGGTGGGAGGGACATGCCCTGCGTCCCTCCGGGGCATTGTGGCAGCATTTGAACCGGAACCCAGATGTTCAATCGCTAGTCTTCAGCAACCTCTTTGCCACTGTACAGCCCCTTTCAACCTCCCCCCCTCCCCCAGAGCATTCATCCTCTGTGTTCCCTTGGCACCACTCCCCCTCACACCACACCCTCCTCGCCCAGGGCACGGTCCCCATGTTGTCCCCATCCCACGCTCCAGCGCGACTTTGCTCTGACGTTCATCTCTGCAGCTCTGACGATCACCCACGCCTGGCTCCCTTATAAAGGGACTTTTCCTAATACTCTGATCACCACCTTGCTCACAAGCCCATCCTCCCCAGCGCGCCGCACCCTGCCAACACCCTGCACCTGTCAACTGCGCTGCGCTCAGACAGTTTTGGAGTCAGAGAGAGCTAGGATCTGACGCCACCCAGACCCCAACCCTCGCCTCCTGGCCACGCCCACACTGCCCCCCTGACACCCCACTCCGCTCACCGTCCTGCACCCCCCAGCCCCCGCCCTGCACCCTGACAGCTGTGTCCACGCAGAGGAGCAAGAACCTTGCGGAGCGGAGCGCCTTCCAGCCAGCAGGCTGATCCCTCCAGGTAGGAGCGGACGGGGATCCCTGCGCATCTGAAAGGCGCGCGGTTGCAAAGAGTGTGGGGACCAAACCCGACGATTTAAAAAGGGAGGGACGCGCCTCTTTTGGCTTTCTGAAGGGATAATGCCAGCAAGTCCCCTGGCCAACATTTGGGATACTCCAGGGTAAGGGGGAGCAGCCAGGGAAACCGTGGGAAAGTCTGGGCGCAGGAGAGACAAAATCTGGGCGCAAGAGATGGAGCGAAGAGGTGGAGATGAGACTGCAGGGGCCGGAGGTCCCAGGAAAGCCAGCTGGGGCCAGCCAAGGGCTGTTCCTGGGCCGGGACCCACTGAGGACGGGCTGGGGTTCCTTTTCCTCCCCTTGAAACGCAGAAAGGCTAGTTCTTTCTCGCTCCCCCACCTGCATACAAAAATCTGTGAGTGTCGCCCAGAAATCTGCTTGAGTGAAATAGAGTTCATGAAACAGCCAAGGTCTGAAGGGGGGAAATAAAGAGAACAAAAAAAAACCCGAAGTAAAAGCAATGGAATTGGCTGTCTCTTAAGAGTGTTGTTAATGCCTTGGACACTCAGTTATTAGACAATGATGTACTTTTAAATCTATTCTTTGTCTTAATTTTATGGTTTGTAGAGGGAAGCAGAACCGGAAAGGAAAAGACAATGGGGAAAGAGCTAACGAAGGGAGTAAAGATGCCCAGCAGTAACAAAACAATCTTTGATTGTTACAGTGACTTACTTGAACGAAATTTGTTGAAAATGTGCTTTAAAGTAAAATGTTCTAAAGTTATCTCTTGTTGCTATTCCCTCATATGTTTGCATGCTGGTTTATTGGGGGAGCATTTCCTCAGGCTGTTAGAAAGGATAGACAGATCCATGCCTCAGTCAATGGGTGTCCTTTCTGGTGCACTTCAAACAGGGTGAACTCATTCTAGTTGGAATGCTAGCTTAGTTTCAATAAGCAAATGCCTTTGAGATTTCTTCATAGAGTTAAGATTGTTTAATACAAGATTAATTTCAGATTAAAATTATTTCTTCAACCCCAAATGATTAAGTTTATATTTACAAATATTCATGAAGTCAGAAGTCATGAAGTCAGATGCTCAGAATTGGGATTGCAAACTAAACCACAGCAAATTGTGAACCAGAATTAGAATAGTGCAGAAGACACTTGTTGGTAACTGTTACTTTAACATGTGATCTCAGCTTGCTCCTTTTTTAAGTGGCGCAGCATCTCTTAAGAGCCAGCTGGTTTATTCCTGACTCCCTATGTATGTGCGGCCATTGGCTGACTTAAAACATAATACTATATTTTCTCTAGAAGTCTTAATGAAGTAGCCTGCTGCAAAAGAATCCAAGAACGATGGCTTTCCATGTGGAAGGACTGATAGCTATCATTGTATTCTATCTTCTAATATTGCTGGTTGGAATATGGGCTGCCTGGAGAACCAAAAACAGCGGTAATGCAGAAGAGCGCAGTGAAGCCATCATAGTTGGTGGCCGAGATATTGGTCTGCTGGTGGGTGGATTTACTATGACAGGTAAGTTCATTCGTTGCCTTCTGCTTCCTGCTGCCAGCCCACTCCGGAGCTTTGCAGAGTGCAGGGCATGAGGTTTCAGAGCAGTACAGCAAATGCTGCCCTTTGTTCTTTGGGGGCTCTTACTCATTAATGCCACAAAGTCAGTGCTCACCATGCTCATTAACACAGGCATGAAGCTATGACGTGCAGTTGTCTCACATTTTAATTGTAGGTACTTATTAGTGGTGAGTTTTAACCTAAGGAGACTGATTTGAGGTTAAAACAATTCCAAATTAATTTATTTCCTGCTTTGAGAGCTAATGATTCCATCTGGTAAGCCAATTCTCATGTAATTAATCCATAACCTCAAAGGTGTGTGTGTGTGTGTGTGTGTGTGTGTGTGTGTGTGTGAAGACTTCCAGAAACCTGAATATAAAGGGGAAAAACTAGGGTGTGTCCTTACAAGATTCTCACAGCTACCATCTGTGGTTCCCTCTCACTCAGACGCTCTTTGTATTAGGAGGGCTGGCATTTTTTTTCCTCAGTTGCCCTGAACATGGATCTGATTCACCTAGTCTCTCTATGACTAAGCAAGTCCATGAAAATTGATGCCATGTTTTTCTGTGCCTTAGCTTAGGCCATCTGAAACCCAGGGTTCTAGTAAAATGAATAGGTATAAATGGGAACTTGGTGATATGTTTCTGTCTTGTATTCTTCCCTGGTCATTGAAAACAGTACTGGGGGATGCAACCATTTTAACTGGATATCTTTAATCTTATTTCTCACACATGTAATAGCCTATTTTATCACACAGTCTTACTAAGTTATAAATATTAACATGAAAAAAACACTTAACCAGAATTCTGAGTAAACTTTGAGAAAACAGCCCATAAGAGACCATTTTCGAATGATAATTCATTTGAAAAAAATGACTCACCAATTACCTCTCTTACTAAACAAATAAGTGAGGACTGAATATTTATTTTTACATGTCTGGACTTAGCTCATCTGAAGCCTAAGGTTCCAGCAAGATTTTTAAGTATAGATGCTCTTTCTCATTTACTCACCAAATGTTTGCTTGTTTGTTCACATTATGTTTGCTTACCTCTTCACCAACAATATGGTTTTATGTGATCTTTAGAACTGCATTATTGAATGAACTTTGGGATTAAGTAGGATCCCAGGTTACTTGCTTAACTAGGACTGGAGTTAGGCTCAAATCAGGTTACTTGGCACCTCTCTGTGATATACCACATGCAACCTTGTGACTTCAGAATTTTAGTGCTTTATAAAGGTTCATTGTCTGTAAAGAGTCTTTGTCCCACCCTCTGTATTACCCACCAATTAGCAGTCTACTCACTCTCTATCTTCAATTATCATTTTCCATTGTTGCACAAGCATTTCTTCTTGTCATTAAAAATCCATATGTGATACAGACTTTAAAGTGGAATTAAAGCACTGTATTCACTCC
>PVJH01023628.1:0-34472 GCA_004026705.1 Nesogale talazaci | reverse complement strand
GGTGACAGAAAGCGGTGTACAGAGAGAGGGGCTAGACAGCAATTAGGTCTTCTCAATTACCCTGTTGAGAAGTGAAAAGTCTGAGCTTAGCAGTTGCAATAGAAAAGAGGTAGGAATGTGAGACAAAACAAGAGGTTTCTCAAAGCTATGTATTTAATTTTGTTTAAACATAACAGCCTTACCACCTTCAAAATTCTCTTCATTACATTGAATACATTTGTCAAATCTGAGATTCCATTCTTGGAAACACTTTTTTCACACTCACCTGAATGTGAACAATTGAATTTGTTTATTCCTCTCTTCAATTGTTCAAGTTGAGAGAGAGAGATCAACACTTTCAAACAATAGGCAATTACAAGTGTTACCAAACCAGCCCAAACAGAGTAACTCTAAAGGACTGGCATTTTAATTAGTCATACAGGCAAAGGCATAAATTTTGTTAGGCAATTTCAAATAGGAGACTAGTTGACAGAGGCTTCATTATTCCCTGCTTGTGGATTGAGGCTAGAACTCAAAGCTGGGCATCCCCAGATTGCTGGTCTGTCCCGAGTTCCTCTCTACTGTCAGAGCCTATGATTCTGGGATTATATCTTAGTTCTTGGACTCCAGGCAGACGCATCCTTTAAAGTGGTAACAGCCACGGGGACAACATTCAGAAAGCTGAGATCTTTGGCAGAGAATTGCCTGACTTTGAAAGTGAGCTGCGTTTGGAAACTGTGTTCTTTGACTTTGACCCAGCTGGAGGATTTGTGGGCAGCTTTGAAAACTCGTTAAATTTTCTTACTCCCTTTCGTCTCATAGAACTCCCCCAGTCTATTTCAGATCACATAAACAACCTCCCCTCTGGTCTGACACTAGCACATGGGATCTGTCTGTTCCAAGTGAGGAAGTGGTGTGGAAGCCAGTGAGTTCTGAATGACATTGTCCTTTAAGACCCTAGCAGCTCCACAGGGGTCCGGAATGTACGGAAAAGGAGTGTTTACTCCAGGTTTATAGTTGAATTCCCATTCTTAGTATTCAAAGAAAATTCCCACGTAACCTTTGTTCATTCCACCTCTATTATCTGCCCAGTGTACCAAGGGTTATACCAAAACCAAGAGTGTACCAACAGTTGAATTTCCGATTATTTGTTTTCTAAGTGTCATCTGTCCTAAGAGATGAGAGTAAATGTAGGAGGATCAGTAGATGACTGTTTCTGCTCTGACTTCTAACCAGGTAACTGTACTACCAGACAACTAGTTCTGGGTGGACAAAGTCTAGGTTTCTTCTCTTAGGTGTTACGTGGTTAAAATGGTGTTTTGTACAAGCTCTTTTTCTCTTCTGGTGCGAGAGCGCTAGCATCACCGGCTCCAGTGTGCTCTCCTTTGTCTGCTCTTTAGGATGGATGAGGTGCTATTGAAGTCATCCTCTGGGTTTTAAGGGTGTGCGTTGTGTGCTCCTTGAGCTGATGGGCCTGCTTCTGGAATCTGTCTGGAGCATGGCAGACAGTGGCCAGACAGGGCTCATCACAGAAGGGTGAGTGGGAATAAGAGTGGGAAATAAGGTAGGAAGAAAGCAAGACGGCAGATAATGAAGACGCTTGAGTAGACCAAAAAATGGTCACGGGAACTATCTGCATGAGTGAGGGGCAATATTTAGAAACCCGAAGGAGGCTGAGATGGTGTGATCTGACGGAGAGTTGGGTAATGTCAGACAGCCTCTGTGGTTGCCATGGAGAAGATGACTTTGCTAATGATGACAGGGAGACAGAGCTGGAGGCTGACTTAATAACTGAAAGTAGAAATAGTGAGTGCCTGCATTAAAGGGGTGCACGGGAAAGAAAGAAGGGGGTGGACCTGAGGCAATTTTCAAAGGAGTCATTGCTAAGAGTAGTTGGAGCTCTGGTGGGATAATGTTTACGTGTTGGGCTGTGATCCACATGGTTGGCAGTGTGAAACCACCCACAGCTCCACAGCAGAAAAACTGGACTTTACATATGAGGTGATTGGCAATACCATGGCTTGGGACAGGTGCACCCTCACCCTCAAAGAAACGTCTGCGCTTTTTCGCAGCCTTGTGGTTGTTCCTTAATTTGATGTCAACTTGAAGATGTAAGAGTGTGAAGAGCCCTGGAGCCTAGCCTGTCAATCAGGTCACAGCCAGATGATAACTCTCATAGGCATTACCTTCTCCTAAGAACAATCTTGGGAACCTGCCCTCTCCCTCTGCCTTCACCCTCCTGTTGAGGCCTCATGCTGTGATCTGCACAAGCCCTGTGATGCAGCCACTGCCAGTGGATCCACAAGACTGTGCACCCACCAGCCTGTGTTCTTCCTGAATTTACCTTCTGGGGTTTAGAATGAGACACCATTATCAGTGATCTGTGAATCTAGTGTCGAGTGTTTATTTCATCCTGAGTCTCAAGGCATCTTCCCTTGCCCATGTCTTAGCCTAGCTCTCCCAGGCCCACATCCCTGGTTATCTCTGGAACTTGGCCTTTTCTCCCTGAAGGACCCTGTAAGAACCACAATGGTGAGGACCACCCCTGTCCTGGAACTTTCGCGCCATGCCACAGTGCTGCAAGGCAGCCCACCTCTTGAATCACTGCGCTTACCTGGCACTTGGGGCTCAAGACTGCCCTTTCAGAGCCATCTCCCTGTTGAATTCTGGCTCCTTAACTTCTTCCACTGAGCCACATTGTCTAGACCTCTGCTTTCTGGATCTTGGATTTTATCTGTTTCCAACTCTGGTGACACAATGATTACGTATTTAGCTGCCAATTAAAAGAATGGTGGCTCAAACCCACCTAGTTGCTTTGCAAGAGCAAGACCTGGTGACTCCTCTCATAAGGACTGCTATGGAAAGATCCCATGGGGCAGTTATACTCTGTGTCATGGTGTCACTGTGGGCCAGTTATATTCCACCACATGGTGTCACTGTGCATTGCAATGCACTTGATAGTGCCTAACAACATGAGCCATACTTCTTGTATTTGTGTATTTCAAAGAATCTTCAAATAGCCTGAAGGGTGAAGAATTGTCTAGCTGAATGCTCATGGCCATGGTTTCCTCCAGTTAGTCCCATGGCTGTGGCTTTGTTGACTTGATCTGACACACACTGCTGCTGCATAAGTGACTTATTCTGATTACAGGCTACTCACGTGCTAGGCAAGCCAAGTGTGGCAGTTTGCCAGAATATAATTCATGAAGAGAATGATGGTGAATGGGTACTTCGATCACTGTCTAATGTTGGCAGCCAGATACTGAAAGCTGCTTTATGGTTTATAACAAGACAAATGGCATGGCAAAAATAAAGCAATGGTGAAAAGGAATTCAGGAAAAATAATGGTCATGAATAGATACGGAAAACTCTAGTGGTAGGTATTGGTATGCATGTTGGCTCCAGGTTGGAGGAGATAGGGAAGTTCTTCTCATACTTAATATTTAATTTTCATAATGGGTTCCTTCTTCAATTATTTATTTATTCTCCATTTGTGCCAGGCTAAGTCCTTTATGTAGCTTTACACATGTTATCCCTCATCCTCACAACTGTTTTGCAAAGTATTACTCATTCATTTGTTAGACAAACAAAATATTTTTGTGTTAAGTGGTGACGATGAGCCTGGCTATCAACCAGGGAG
This sequence comes from Nesogale talazaci, assembly GCA_004026705.1. Classification (NCBI taxonomy): domain Eukaryota; kingdom Metazoa; phylum Chordata; class Mammalia; order Afrosoricida; family Tenrecidae; genus Nesogale; species Nesogale talazaci. The sequence goes on along the minus strand of PVJH01023628.1, from coordinate 30,853 downwards.
GTAGAATAGTGAAGAAACAGTGTGATTTCCTGCCTTCAAGGCATTTCCCACTGTCAGGTAGGAGAGACAGGATCCATAGTGCATTGTTAGAACAACATTATGGTCTCACATATTTTTGGCAGACTTTCTGAAGATGAATCATGCCTTGACTTAATGACTCCATCTAAAAATCTGTCCTGTAAAAACATAAACTCACTGTCCCTGGGTCAACTCTGATTTGTGGGCACCCTGTAGGACAGGGCAGAACTTGCCCTGTGGGTAACTCTTTATGGGAGTAGAAAGCCCTTCTTCCCCCCAGGGATCAGCTGGTGGTTTCTAACTGCTGGCCCGAGGGTTTGCAGCCCAATACCCAACCCACAATGTCATAAGGGGGCCTTAGAATCTCACTCCAGAAATAAGCATATCCAACTGAAAAGAAATTGGACAGAGTTGCAGTATCATTCTAATAGTAAACTAAGGGGGGGGGGACTCATGGATAGGATAATGACCATATATAAATGTTAAGATGAGTAACAGGAGATCTCTCTGTATTGATGTCTCTGAATGGTACAAACAGTTTGTGCTGGGCGACTCATCTAAACATTGGTGGCTTTCGCCCACCCAGTGATCAGTCAAAGGGAAGCCTTCTTCTTCCATAAAGATCCCAGCCAAGAAAACAACCCTTTGAGGGTGGGTCTGCTCGTTAACACACATGGCCAGCAGCCAGAATGAACTTGAAGGCAATAGGTTTGGTTATTTGGGGTCTTATTTTGTCTTTTGTTTTCATGCATTATCCTGTGATGCATTGCTAAGTGAGAAAAGCGTGCCAAGGAAAAACGTGTATTACATGGGTCCATGGCTGACCAAAAAAAAAAGGGGGGGGGGAGGTAATGGAATAGAAAGATGCTGCAAGGTTCAAAGCAGATTCATAACTGTGGTTCTCTGAGGGCTGAAGGTACAAGGAGAAGGGGTCAGTACTTATTGCTGTACTATTTCAACATACTACCATAAACGTATCTTCTTTTAAAACATGTCTACATGCCAATATAATTTCATTTTAAATAAGGGGGCAGGATTTAGATTAGAGTTACTCTTTGAGAGTTGGTCAGAGACAGCCTTGCCATACTCAGAATATATACAAAGTCTTAAAAAAATTGTGTGTGTGTATAAAAAGCAAAGGTGATATGGGGGTGACATCTGATTTTCTCTGGCTCCACAAGGAAGAACACTCAAGAAGAAGACCAATTTCTATGAGGCTGAGGCATGTGCAACTCTCCAACCTTTCTGCATTCCTCACACTGCCAGTATCTCCCATGTCGGGACAATAACTCATGGCAGTGGCCACGTGCAACTCACAATAGTTCCCATGATTATGGACTTTACTAGGGAAGCTAACAGGTTCAAGTGAGACATGCTCACGATACAGCTGTTCAACCAGGACAGTTTCTTCTTTCTTGTGCCTGCACACAGACCTCTCTCTGGCCCTCAGCCTCTTTGACCTGACCTTTAATCTGCTGAAGCAATGTTATAAGCTCCTTGAGGAACACCAGTAAAGACCCAAAGGGAATGCTGTTCGATCCAACACCCCAGTCTGAAAATTCTCAGCTCTTGTCTGTCCATCTGAAAACCTAGCTCCCCTGATTAAGACTCTGAAGGCACCCTATTCCATAAGCCAGTCTCCTGTCTGAAGACACTCACGCTTCCCTGTTCTGTGGGCTGGAAAGACCATCATGCTAATTCATGCTCTGGCTCTTCGTTCTGCTGCTGCTGCTCCACTATCACTGCTTGGGTGTCACAGCTTTCTTTTGGTTCAAAGAGGATCAATGTGCAGGGATCTCAGGCTCCACAGGATGTGCTTCACTCCTAGCTCTTCTTTCACTGGTAATAAGATTCCATTTTCTTACTTCTGAGATGAGCCATTGTATATTCAGCAGGGTGGGATGACAATCACAACGAACCCTATTAACAATCACTTTCAACTGAAGCATGTATTTCTACCATCGTCTTTCTTTGTCTTCCTTACTCAGACCCATCAGGGAAACGACCATTTCACGGGAATTACAGAGACTGTGTTAGGCTGTATTGACTAGGGAAAAAAATCCTGTAATGCTAATATATGTTTAGGAGAGAGCTTTATATCAAGAAGTGATTTGGAGAGGGGGGCAGAGGAGCTGATACCAAGGGGTCAATAGAATGTAAATTTTAGAAAATAATGATGGCAACATATGCATAAATATGTTTTGTACAATTGATATATGGATTGTTATGAGCTGCAAGAGCCCCCAATTCTTTTTTAATTAAACAAAGAATTCTATATCAAGAAAACATCCCAGGCTGAGCCCTGGTGGCGTAATGGTTGAGTGTGGGACTGTGGAACATTGGTGATTCAAATCCAGCAGCAGCTCTCCAGGAGCAAGGCTGGGTAGCTCCCACAACCACCACAGGGCAGTGGTACCCCCCCCCAAAAAAAGAAAGGAAACATCCTAGCCCAGTCTAGATCAAGTCCTTAAATCCAATACTATTCTAGAAGTCCCTCTTCACATCCATGCATCCAACATGCAGGGATGCAGAATGCAGAAAGATCACATGTTGGTAGGTGCCTTGGTGTAACAAAGAACATATCAAAGCACACAAAGTTATTCTCAGATGACCATGAAAAACCATTTTCACTGCTGACTGAAAAACACTTCTGTCAGTCTAGATCCCACCTTCAGAGAACAAGACTCAAACAGCCTGTGATGGGGCCCAGCATGATCAGAATCTTCTTAAAGCTTCCCAGGTGGCTCTACCATACAACAAGGCTTAGATACTCGGATAGTTTTTGAATCCCTGAAGTCAAAAAAATTCAGTGTTTTCTTAAAGTTTAGCAAATAATTATTGATGGACAGATACTAGGTTAAATACTGAGCCCTAGTCAAATGTCATGAAGCCTATCATATCTTATTTCCACTTCACATCAGAACCCTCTAAGGGTCAAAGAGCTGAAGTAACTTTCAGATCATGGTAAATAAATGGCAACATCTAGACTTAAACGTCCAGACTGAGAAAAGCAAGGAACGCCACAAGGATGCCACTACCTTAAGATCGGGCCTTCAATTGTGATTTGACTTAGAGCAGCTTCTGTGGAGTCCGTTCCAGGTCAGGTCGACCCGGTGTGTCAGTGGAGCACTGTCCTTCACATGGTGCTCAGTGAGGATTTTCAGAATAGAGTTCTCTTTTCCGTGTTCCTCTGGGTACGATCAAACCTCAGCCATTAGGTAAGTGACCATACACATTTCCTGTTTGCACTGGCCCTGGAGTCCTAGTAGTGTGGTGGTGATGAGTTGGACTGCCATCCACATGATCAGCAGTTCAAAAACCACCAGCAGTGCTCCAGGAGAAAGCCGGGCTCTCTCATCTAGGAATAGTTACAGTCTTGAAAACCCACAGGAAGGTTGCTATGCGTCATCACTGGCTGGAGGGCAGTGGGAATGGTTTGGGTTAAAGACGCATGCTTAACTTGGTTTGAAATAGTGTAGTGATTTCACGGACTAATCCATGTGCCTCGCTGTTCCACTGAACACTTCTCCGTCCGGTGCCAGGTGAGCATGCTACACCATCTAAATTCTGGTATCAAATTCATCAGTCCACTGCTGAACGGAGTGCTGTGTCTCTTTCCTTTGTGCAGTCAAAGTAGAAAGTCCCGTGATATTATTACAGGCAAACTTTTCAGTGTAACAAAAATTATGTATCGTGACAACATAAATGCTGTATATTTATATTATCCTAAGTGGTTACTCTACTAGGATAAAGCTCAAATTCATAGGAAATATGAACACGTCATATTAATCATTTCATGGCTTTTTTAAAAATTCTGTCCACCAAACAGGAAAGATATACAATGACATCAATCACCTAGAAAGTCCACGTAAATTTTAATGTGCAACAAAGGAGTTACTGTTCATTCACTCTGGAATGTCTCACTATATAATATTGTTTCTCATCCTAAAACTACCTTTGTAAGTTTGTTCTACAGCATTCGGGTACAAATTCGTGTACATTGTACTATCAACAAATAAAATCAACCATTAGAAAACATCTATTGCCATATATATTACTTGTTTGCAGAGCTCAGTCGTTAACTGGGAAGCAATACTTTTATGTACGCGTGTAATATTCTTGCATTAAGTTGATCACAAGAAGAGTAGTTACGTGAATATGACCCAGTTAGAAATCGGTGGCTGCTGAAAACCAGTTCACCAGTTTCTGCTCATCCTTCTGGTTAACAACTAAACACAGGCTGTGAGGAAGCATCAGAGTCCTGTGTCACTGCCGTTAGGGGCCATGGAGTCAGACCCAACTCATAGTGACCCCGTGTACAATTGAACAAAATACCACCCTGTCCTGTGCCGTTGGTAATTGTTCCCATGTCTGAGCCCATTGTTGCAGTCACAATGTCAATCCATTTCAAAGAGCACGTTCCTCTTTTGCTTTCCCACCATTTCATCAAGCATGATATCCTCCTCCAGGGACTGGTCTCACTTGATAATATGGCTCCCATTCGTGCCTCTAGGGAGCATTCTGGACACACTTCTTCCAATAGAGATCTGCTTGTTCTTCTGGTAGTTCTTTTAATGTTCTTCACCAACACCATCGTTGAAATGCATTGACTTTTCTTTGGTCTTCCATCTTCAGTGTCCAACTTTCACATGCCTGTGGGGCAACTGAGCACTGCTTCGGGCAGGCACAACTTAGTCCCCAAAGTAACAGTCTTGCTTTTCAACACTTTAATGAGGCCTTGTGTAGCAGATTAACCTTATGTGACACATCATTTGATGTCCTGACTGCTGTTTCCATGAGTATTGATTGTGGATTCAAGCAAGATGAAATCCCTGACAGTTTCGATCATTTCTACATTTATCATGATGCTACCTACTGGTTCTGTTGTGAAAAATTTTAATTACATTGTATTGAGCTGTAATCCATACCGAAAGATGTGATCTTTGATCTTCATCAGCAAGTACTTCATGTCCTCCTTACTTTCAACGAGCAACATTATGTCATCTGCATATTGCTGGTTGTTAATAAGCCTTGCTCCAATCTTGATGCTGCATTCTTCTTCATATAATCCAGTTTCTACACATAAATAAAGTAGAGAGGATACTAACATGACACATATCTCTCTCTTTTTGTGTGTGTGTGGCATCACTGCCCTGGTGGGAGTAGGAAGCCCAGTCTTGCTCCTGGAGAGCTGCTGCTGGATTTGAACTGTCAACCCTGTGGGCCGGAGTCCGGCACACAACCATTAGGCCACCAGGGCTCAGCCTTTTTGATTTAAGTTATGCAGTATTCCCTTGTTCTTTTCACTCAACTTGATCCATGTATATGTTCCACATGGGTACAATGAAGTGTTCGGGGATTCCCATTCTTCACAAGGAAATTCCTATTCTTCTCAAAGAAATTTCCATTCTTCTCAAGGAAACCCATACTTTGGTATAGTCCACACAGTCAAATGTCTTGGCATACTCAATGAAACATCTTTCTGCCATTATCTGCTTTCAGCCAAGCAATGATAGCCCTGTTTCATGTCCTCTTCTGCATTTGGCCTGGATCTCTTGCAGCCACCTAACAATGTACTGCAACAACCATTATGAGATCACCTTCAGCAAATTTTACTTGCATTGATATTAGTGATACTGCTCTATAATTTGAGTATTCTGTTGGGTCACCTTTCTTTGGAATGCACACAAATATGGATTTCTTCTACTCAGTTGGCCAAATAACTTGTTTCCAAATTTCCTGGAATAGATGAGCAAATGCTTCTAGCATTGGCTGGAACATTTTTATTGGTATTCCATCAATCCCTGGAGGCTTCTTTTTGACTAACAATTTCAGTGCAGCTTGAACTTCCTTTACCACCATTGGTTCTTGTTCATACGCTACTTATTGAAATGGTAGAATGTCAACTAATTCTTCCCAGTATAATGACTGCGTATTCTTTCCATCTTATTTTGATGCTTCCAGCTTCAGTCAATATTTTGCCCATGAATCTTTCAATATTACAACTTGAAGCTTGAATTTTTTTTCTCGGGCTCTTTCAGTTTCAGATAAGTTGAGTATGGTCTTCCTCTTTTGTTTCCTACCTCCAGGTATTTGCATATGTCATTACACTTTCATCTTCACAAGCTGCCCTTGAAATTTTCCTTTCTTTCAAGTTTCTGAGTCCTGTCTGACATCACCTCTGAGTTTTTCTTTCTTTCTTGTTATTTTTGGGGGGAAGTACAATTTTTACTTTTTATTTTTTTAATAAATCATTTTATTGTGGGTTCTTACAGCTCTTATAACAATCCATACATCAATTGTATCACATGTTGCCATCATGATTTCCAAAACATCTACTTTAGCCCTTGGTATCAGTTCCACTTTGTTCCCCTCCTTTGCCCACCCTGCCACCCTTGCAAATCCCTGGTAATTTATAAATTATCCACTAAAACCCCTAAAAGGGTGGTTTATTTTCATATTTTATAATGCTCCATTGTCTCCCTTCACTCAAATTTCTATTCTTGTATTTTAATGCCCTTTTGCATTTTTCATGAATGATGTTCTTGATGTCATCCCATAGCTCATCGGGTCTTCTGTTATTTGTGTTCAACACATCAAACCTGCTTTGAGATGGTTTTAAAACTCAGGTGGAAAATGCTCAAGGTTCTATCTTGGCTCTCGTGGACCTGTTTTAATTTTCTTCAGCTTCATCCTGAACTTACCTATGAGCCATTGATTGTTTCATAACCAGCCCCTGGCCTGATTTTAACTGCTGAATCATCTCATCTCACAAATATAGCCAGTTTGAATCCTGTGCCTTTCATCTGGAAAAGTCCATGCGTACAGTTATTGCTTGTGTTGTTGCAATGAAGAGGTTGTTTGTCTTACAAACTTCTATCATATGATCACCAACTTCATTTCTATCTTGAAGGCCATATATTCCAACTGCTGTTCCTTCTTCTTTGTTTCCAACTTTTTCATCCCAATCACCAATAATCACTGTTACTCAATATAGCCTTAATCTAGGCCTACCTATCTGAAGCAATATTTCCACCTTTCTTGAAGGAGCCCTGATAGGGCTGTTGGATAAACTTTGGACTCCTAATTGGCAAGTTGGTGGTTCAAATCCAGCAGCCACTCCACTGGAGACAAATGGGGCTGTCTTGCTTCTGCAGAGTCCTCAGAAACCCTATGTAGATTTCACTATGAGTTGGAATCAACTTGATGGAAGTGGTTGGAACCCTTCCTTGGAGAATTCTAATCCCTTTGATTTAAACAATGTCAAACGGTAGTTTTTCTTGAAATGCATTCCTAATAAGTTCCCACAGCCCTCCTATGTCCTTTGTGAGATTATAAAAATCATCTTTTTGGGTTTTGGAACGTCACTATAACCTTCTTAGTTGAATCTTCACCTTAAATTGAACCTACTCAGCAGATGCCCTTGGAAACTACCATTATGATTAGATAAACACACCGTTTTCAAAGACATGATGAAGAGACTAAGACAAGTGTATTACAGGGTGCTTTTTGTCCAAAGCCAACCACTGACATCGGAGGGCTGTTTACACATGCTGTGTTAGGAATACACCAGAGCAGATATAAATTGCAACACTAGTATCAGTACTTTTTGATTTATGCTCATAGACTGCTCAAACTATTTGGCAAAATCCAACTATTTTGGCTACTTTCATATACCTAAACAATGATGATTGATTTCAGAACCCAAATGCCCATTTAGAAAAAAGTTTTTAACATACATATTTAATTAGGTCTCCAACTAGTGGTATTTTCTATCTATGGAGGCTTAGTTGTCATATGATTTCTTAAAGTTCTAAAGTTAAAAGTTGCATTCTTATTGGAAATACGGAGCACATGTAGATTAGGCAACACAAATGCTTAGGGAGTATTCATGAACGACAGCTATTGTTGAACATAAGAATCACAAATATGAATCAAGGAAACATGTCAGACAGTGCTGTCAATGAAAAGTGATTAGAAAAGGCAACAAGTAAATACAAACTGTGTGAAACAGCATAATTCCAAATAGCCATCGCTTCCATCACACTACTTTTAAAACTCTAAACATTGCTTCATTCATTGACTGCTACAAAGAGAGGAGAGAGAAATTATATTGAATATAAAGATTACAGAGAGTTTACAACACTTTAATTACCTTGGAGGCCACTTTGGATGCCTACTCTCAAACCACAATGAGGCTGACTGCTGCTGTACCTGCACACTGCCTTGGTGACTCAATACTTAAACTCGATGGCACAGCAAACAGGGACTTGGGTTGGAGACGGTTTCCAATAAGCCAGAGCACACACTCCATTTTTTCTTTTGTGAAGTAATTTGTCTTAGAGTGACGTTATGTTGTCTACTATAACAGCAGTGATATTTAATCAATACTCTTGTTGAATATACATGAGTCCCTCACCACCACCAATCAGCACCAATTCAAATCAATGATCAGAATACTTTCATAAAAGACCAGACTGGGGCTGAGCCCTGGTGGCGTAGTGGTTGTGTGCAGGACTGCAGCCCACTGGGATGGAGGTTCAATTTCAGCTCACAGGAGCAAAGGCTGAGCCTCCTACTCCCACCACCAGAGGGCAGTGCTGCCTAAAAAAAAAAAAAAAAAACCAGACTGACTGGTGGGAATGACACTGGTGGGACCCCAGAAAGTCTGACTCATCTCATTCTTCAGGTCTGGAAATAACCTCACTCCCATGGCTTAATTTGCAGTGAAACAACTGACAGGTCTATAAAGGAACCAGTAACGCGACTGAGATACACATACCATAGAAAAGTGAACCACGGGAGATATGAAGGGCAGCATCTACACAAGGACGACATTCAGAAGGGCTAGGAGAGGAGGAGGCATGGAGACAGGGGACATGGGCAGGAAAGGGGATTGTAATCACTGCGCAAATAAAAATGATGTGTAGAATCATCTATCCTGTATATCTTTTACCTCATTCACAATGTAAAAAGTTGTTTGTGTGGTTTTTTTAAAAAAGAATCATTTTGTATCTAAATATTTGTCCACATATCTAATCACTTCCTGAGAATAAATTCCTACAGTGCTATCTCTGGGCCATATGGTATAAACATCTCTAAAGTTCCTAATAAATATTGCTAAGCTGTGGAGAACATTTGTTTTTATAACTTCCCTACAAATAAACTAGTCAGCACTTGCAGGGCTGAATAGAACCTCCTCAAAGAAAAGAGAATTGTGATATGATCATATTGTGCCTGGGAGTTGTAAGAAGTATTCTGAGTGGCTCTTGTGACTCTCTCCCCTTTAAAGTGATTCTTGTGTTATTCTTGGGCAGTGAAAAAAGCAAGCAAAACCTTTCCATTCCTTTCTGAGAACTGGTTCTTGAAGACTGTGTCCGCTGTCGATTAAGCAACATTTTGGGGTGGAGACATCACTATAATTAGACACAAGCTAAGAGTTTGGGATATATATATACTGCTCCCAAGTCCCCATGAAAAGATACGTCGGGAAGGAATAAAACATTTAACACATTTGACTAGGAAGATCACAGTTCCAGAGAGAAAAGCATTTTATTCCTGGCAACATCAGATTTTTAGTTTTGGGGTCAGATCACTCATGGCCATAGAATCAGTTCCCAGACATTAAGACTATATGCAGCATCTGGATTCTTGGAATACTGAATACATCCTTGACTTTGAGTCAACACAAATGGGAAGTAATTGCTGAGCATTTGCAGTGTGTAAGACCCTGAAGTAAAAAGTTATAAAAGAAACAAAAAGAGATAACTAATGGGAGTTAGTTGATAAGAGCATTAAAAATTAGGGTGGAGATGATGAGAAAGAGACGGAAGTATATTAGAAGAAGGTAGACGGTACTTCAAACAAGCAGCTGAAAACAATAGCAAAAAAAAATGCCAAGACACAGGCACTTTGCAATTATTGCCACTCATAAATTTTAAAAAGACAAATTCAATTTCAACCTACATCTTTTTTTCTAATAATTTTATTGGGGGCTTTTACAGCTATTATAACATTCAGTACATCATCTGTGTCAAGCACATTTGCACACATGCTGCCACATACATTTCCAAACATTTTCCACTTGAGTCCTTGGTATAAGCTCCTCTTTAAAAAAAAAAAACTCCTCTTTTCTCTGTCCCCCCTTTTTAAAATGAATCATTTTATTGGGTACTCAAACACCTCCCCTCACGATCCATACATACATCAATTGTATGCAGATCTCATTTTTTCTTAATTTTTTTCAAGCTACATCTTTCAACACTAAATGTGCACTAGAGCTCACAGCTCTTCCCCAAATCACCCATGGATTATGAAACTAAGGACAACAAAGGCAATTCACTGAACACTGTTCTATTGCTATACAGCAAAGCAAGTCATTTATACAATGACTAATAGCACATGTTTCCTAACGAAATAATGCTGGGACGTTTTTGAGAAAAGTCAAGTTAGAGCATAATTGTGAGTAGGAACTGACTTGTTATAAGAAAACACCACCTTTCATTTACAAAGTGTTTCTAGAGGTTGATGATTTTAGGAAGGCCAAGCTGTCTGAAACAAAACCTGGCCTTCTGATAAAAATTTTGCCACAAAGAGATATTGAACAATTTTCACCAGACATTACTGGTGACTGGTCAGACCCTAGAGATAAGAAGTGAGAAACCACCTTAACTGTTGATGCTCAACCTCAAGTTCCCGTGTCAGGGAGGCTGTCATAAATACATCCTTGACTTTAAGTCAAGACAAATGGGAAGTAACTGCTGAGCATTTGCAGTGTGTAAGACTCTGAGTAAAAAGTTATAAAAGAAACAAAAATCGATAACTAATTGGAGTTAGTTGATAAGTAGGACCCCTTGCCCTTGGGGGTCCATACAGCTTCACCAGTTCTTCCTACACACAGGGTCACAAAAGACCACAGGGGTGAGTCGAAGAAGAGAAGTACTCTGACAAAAGCGGGATTGGGAGCAACTCTTTATCTTCTCAAAACCCAAAGAGAAGGATGTCGAACCAGTGAAAACAAAATGCCCCACCACACTCACCAGCCCTATTTTCTGGGTCATGTATACCTGTTTTCATCAACGCTGAAGAAATCACAATGATGTTGTCACTAGCCTGAAGCCACAAGATACTTTACTATTGCATGACAATGCACAGAAGACACCACAGAGTCTGACCTGACTGCTTTATTTCATCTTATTTCTATTTATATAAATTTTTCCCTGATAATTCAGGGTTTTTCAGGGAGTCCATCTATGGGATATTTTTCTCCTTCAGTGCTTCAGTGGAATTATCCTATCATCCTATAGGAACCTAATAACAAAGCAGCGGATTATGAGGCTCCCAGACACATTTTTCCCATCTGCTCAAGATGTCCTGAGGTCAGCTTCAGAGGAGTCCTAGACAATGCAGGGCATGAAGACAGCGGGAAATGGGTGAAGACAAGAACCACGGGCTAGAGGACCGGAGGGCAGGGAAGGAGGATGGGCAGCAAGGCAGCGGCAGCGTGGAGAAACATCAAGATGGACACGACATGAAAAAGCAAGGGAGCATGAGGAAGCCACAAAATGACCAGAGGGGTCGTTCTCCAAAAAGGTCTTTTCCTCGCAGGAACACGGAGGAAACTCAACTTTTCAAAGTCCTGCCCTCCCTTATTGGGAGTCCTGATGGGGCAGGAGTGAAGAGCTTGGTTGCTAAGGTCACGGTGGCATTAGAGTGCATCAGTCACTCATGAGCAGAAAGAGAGGGCGGTCTGCATCTGTAACGCTTACAACCTCAAGAGCCCTGTGGGGCAGAGCTAATCTTATCCCCCATTCAGGGAACGAAGGTCTTAATCAGTCCAAAATGGTTTCGAGTAAGTATCTTGAGGAGAGCAGCCATGTCGAGACTCATCCTACGCCATCTCCTCTCTGACGCCCTAGCGAGATGGAGAAACACGCATCCTCACCCAGCAGGGATGAACCTGGGCATGATGAAGAGCCTGCCCAATGAAGAAGTAGGCTGGCATCATATTTTAAAATAGAATGACTTTGGGGGAAAAAAAGGATGAGCAGACAAGAGAAAAACCTAGGTAAGCATCAAGACAAAATGTGAAAGCACTTGAAGGAATACTTACCCAAACTGGCGATTCCAGATGAAAATTACAGAACAGTCCCTGAGGCCTCATCTCAGGCCATGTGGACCCTCAGCGAGTAAAGTGGTTAAGAGCCAAACGGCAAGCGGTGCATTGTGGCAAGAAGGAATCATCATGGGAAGGCTCAGCAGAATGGAATTTGTAGCAGCACAGCATTAATATAAAGCTAAATAATCATAAGCAAAATTAGACATATCAAAGACAGAACTCAGGTTGCTATTAGCATTGAAACCACTCTTAGAAATCCACATGGAAACTAACCAGCGGGAAGAAAAACAAGGAAAAAAACGACAACTCCAAGGGGACAAACATGAATGGCTGATAAGCATCCCGTGAGGTAGCGCTCTTCAGACAAATGCTATTTACAATTCCCAAGAGGCATCACTCCATAACAGGAACAATACATGCATTCAATCCTACGGCCTGAGATCTTGAATCTACTTGAACTTGCACTAAGAAGCCATCACTAACATCACTTTCTACCAGGCTGTCTCAACCAACCACGTGGTGCCTCACAACAAAAGTCTAGTTGGGGACAGAATGATTGTGACTGCTAAGGGGACGAGCACAAAACTAAACCAAATGTCCCACAGAAAATTCAGTGGAGAAAGAAATATTAAATTAATATCACTAATGAAGGTTTAGAGGGAAGCACAGGAGATGGTGGGAACAGGCAATGATCACAACACAACGAGTTCTAGATATCAAGTCACAATTTTGCCACCCGCTGATGGCAAAGATGATGATTTTGGGGTAAGATCCATGTATGATGAAAAACAATCCCAACAGAGACACCATAAGGAAATATGAGATGAGACAGTCTAACCCGACACATGGAAATCTCTGAGGAAAAGAGCGTCTCTGTTCTCTGTGTATGTGTCACATGCATGCTCCTTGTCACACTTTAGAAAGCTTGTTCCCTGCAAAGTGTTCACCTTGCTATTATTTCTTACCCTCTCTGTGAAGGAGAAGGCACAGGGGAGTTAACTGTGTAAAAGCCTAGTGAATATCCAATGTGAAAGGTAGTGATTCCTGTTCACTGGAGTGCTTTACCAGTCTTAAATTCCAAATGGAGAGCCATGTGCCTAGGGTTCAGAAGTCCAAGTCATGTTGGATACTGAATGTATAAAATAGAATGCCCTTTACTCTTACAACCACATTAAACCTACAGCACCAACTAGAAAAATCCTCCAAGTCCTATTTTTCTCTTGGCTTAAGTATCAAACAAGAACATGTCATGGTTCTAACACCATCCATGGGATCAAAATGAATATTTTCAATGATATTCTTCCACTTAGGACTTCATCCAAACCCAGTACCATTGAGTAGATTCCAACTCACAGTGACACTTATGTAAGGTCTCCACAACTAAATCTTTATAAGAAGACAAGTTCATCTATCTCCGGAAGCATGGTTGGTGGATGTGAACTACCTACTTTTTTATTAACATTAACATTGCAACACTTATTGGGATGAATATTTGACTATTAAAACAAACAAACAGAAAAACCTGTCATCATGTGGATTCTGACTCTTAGTGTCCCTGTAGGGCAGGATACAACCACCCTGGGGTTGCCGAGACTCTTAATGGGAGTAGAAATCCTTGCCTTTCTCAGCAGCATGGAGATGCTGATGATTTTGAATGGAAAACCTTGTGATCAGCAACCCAACTTGTACAAATCAAAGAATATTACTGAAAAACTGATGAAATGCAGAGGATAAATACTTGAGTATCAAAGAAAGAGCAAAAAAAGTGGTCTGGAATGATCTGGGAGCTTGCTGCAGCAGGAAACAATATTAAAGAAAAGGTCAAATCTGAACAGAAGAATAAGGGGGGCATTCTAGGCTGAAGGGCAACAGAAGTCACCATACTCCTCCATCCTCTTTCCCATCAGTGGCTTAAGGGATGCATAGTAAACAATTCAAACTGCCATATCATTGACCCTGGATTCATTTGATGGTTAATCAAGATCACATTGCGCATTAGCAAAACGTGATGAAAAGGGCCTTTAGGGAAGAGGATCCTGGTGACAATTAACAGGATAACTCTGAGGAGAGAAACCATGTTGGAGAGACCTGGAAAAATAAGAAAGATTATCTTGAAAAATCCAACCTGAAGCTCATGATGATCCAGACTAGGATGATGGCCCAAGAAACTAAAATAAAAGGAATAAGAAGGAGAAAGAAAAGGAAGATGTGAACCCAACTTGGAAGCATCAACAAAACCTGATGGCAGCTGACTGGCAAAGATGAATGAGTACAGAAAAGAGCTCTCAACACATGGAATCCAGGACAGATAAACCCATCAGGAGTAATCATGAGAGTAGCGATACCATGAGGGTAAGGGGGAAACAGGGAAACACCTATAATGATCAACATACTAGGGGATGATCAGTAGAAATGTGGGTGAAAGGAGACAGTGGTTGGTGTAAGTTATGAAGATAATAACTGAGGGGGTCATAATAAAAAAGAAAATAATAATAATTTATAATTTATCAGGGGTCCACAAGGGTGGGAGGATGGAGAAGGGAGGGAAAAATGAGGAACTGATACCAACGGCTCAAGCAGAAAGAAAATGCATTGAAAATGATGGCAACCTATATGTCCCAATGTGCTTGATATAATTGATGTGTGGATTGATATAAGAGCTATAAGAGGCTCCAATAAAATGATTAATTTTAAAAAAGAAGATGGTGGATGAAAAATAATGTTGACAATTTGAGGTCATGGGAATGAAAAATTGTGTCTCCATTTTCTTATTGAGGAATGAAAATCCTACCATAGGAAAATAAATGACAATATAAATGTGGCCACGTGCAGTGTCTTCATTCTTCTCTATGGCCATTATGTGTTTAAATCACCTTAGTCTGTTGGGAAGAGGTCTGTCTGAGGAGGCCCAACACACTTTCTATTCTGAAAATAAAAATGTTTCATACTTTCATCCTAGTATCCACTACAGCTAAGACTTGGATTTGTGACCTACCAATCAGAGACACCAGTCCTAGGCTTTGCTACAGAAGCTAGTGAGATCAGGGCACACTCTCTTGCAAATCGGTAGCTAGTGTCTAAATCAGGACTTCATAAGGAATACCCCAGGCCCAGAGTAACTGAAATCTGAAAGGCAGTGTCGTGGCCAGCTCTCCTCACCAGGAAGTTTTGTGGCCTGGTGTTTGCCACTGTCCATGGCTGCCTGGTTCTCAGTCTCTCCACAGAGTCTCTCAATATGCTGTCAGGGAACTTGTTTCTCTTCAGATCAGCCAGTCTATTTCAGAGGCTTACAAAGAAGGATCCTGATTGACAGAGAGGCTTATAAGGACACCTTATGAGGAAGCAGTAAAATGCTTCTTTCGCATTGCAATTCTATTTGAATGGAGACTTGGGCACTCTCTGCCAATACCCTGGGCACTATTTAGGGTATCGGAGCAACCCTCCAAACTCCAAGGGCCTTCCATGGGCACACATCCTGTGCACAGGGCCCTGCCTGACCATGAGGCAAGACAGCAATACTGTGCTAACAGAAACAAACCATGCGTGCTTTCCCAAGGCATCATCTGATGAGACCAGGTTGGAGGGCTGGATTGAAAATCTGGCGCTTGGGTGACTTTGGGCAAGTGACTTCACTTCTCTAACCCTGGTTTCTCCTTGAAGTTGAGATAATGGTACCAAGTCCACCAGGCAGCCTCTGGGATTAGAGATGGCTTAAGACAAATACATGATATACCCATCAGTTGCCATGCAGTCAGTCTGGTGACCACCTGAGTCCAGAGAGACCCGTGTCAGGCCAGAGGGTTTCTATGCCGGGATCTATGCAGGCCTTTTTTCTGATGCTCCAAGCTTCAGGTCAGTCGCTGATCACTCAGCCACTCACACTTCCCAGACGTGTCAAGCAAATGTTAGTGGTGTGAAGTGCCATCAAGACTCACTTCTGACCTCCAGCGAGCCTCTGTACAACCAGACAGAACACCGTCTGGCCCTGTACCATTCTCACAGTGGCTCTCATATTCGATTCCATGTGGCAGCCACTGTGTCAATCCATCTATCCAGGACAGCCCACTGTGACACAGGGCCTCTATTTTACTAAGCATGATGTCCTTCTTCAGGGACTGGTCTCTCCTGACATGCCCAAAGTAAAAAGGACTCAGTCTGGCTGTGCCTGTCTCTAATTGTACTGCTTTCCAGGCAGATCTGCTGGTTCCTTCGGTATCCCGCCGTTCTTTCAAGCCAGGCATATAGCACAGCACCATTAAACACACATCAACAAGCTTGATCAATATTAGCCACCTTCATTCCCACAATCAAACTGTCGGGCCCAGACCTGGGCTGCACAATCTCATCCCTGACCCTGGCCTAAAAAAAAATCATCCCTGGTCACCTTCACTGCAATGAGAAGGGGCCCTGGAGAGGCATACCTTTGTTGGGTTTCATGATTCTCCTTCTGACTCATTTAGATTTGCTCCTTCCGGACCAGTACCGCTTCTACCCGCCTGTTCTGTTTTAAAGGGAATTTGTGCTATTAAAATAGCATATAAAAGAAGAACTATCAGGACAGTTGTAGAGCTGAGCTAGGGGAAAAAATAACCAAAAAATGAGACTTATTCACACCCTGAGTTCACCAATACCAAACTGAAGAACAGAACGATTGAGGGATAGAGGCAAGACCATACACCTTTATTGGCCTCGGCAGCAGGATTACACAGGGGCAGAGCCTGGTTTTAGGCTGGATCTCAGAGTCTAGGGCAGGAGACCTGACCAGGCATTATAACCCACACCACTACATCACTGCTTCCTTCAGTAAGGGGTAGGCATCCTAAAAGCTGTGGCAGCTCTGTGACGTGCTCTTCTTCCAAGGAGAAACCCACAGTTCTCGCCAGTTCTCGAGGAAACAGACACATGCCTGACTTCACTGGATGGCGCAGCCTGGAAAAAAAACGACACAATTGGGCATGGCTCTCCCAATTGTTCTCGCTGATGGCTGGCTTAGGGAGCCTAGGCTCTCTGCTGGATCAGTCAGTGGGCTCACCAGGGGCAGGGCAGGGCTCCTGGTGCAGGTGCAAGCACGGAGAGGCCACTGCGGTGGGAAAGGAGAGACATGAAAGTGGACAGGCTGGTTGGGCCAGATGGTGACGAGTCTGCAAGAGCAGGTCAGTGCTCCCCTCTGCAGCCCAGGGAGGTGCAGAAGATTCTGGAGGAGGGAGAGCCGAGCAGGTGCAGGGCCCAGTGTCAGACTGCGTCCAGGGGAGGAGGCTGTGACCCCAGGGAGGTGATGACTGTAATAACCCAGAGAAGAGCAGAGTGGGGGAGGGGGCCCAGCAAGGAGAGGGCACCTCGGTTGGCAGCATCTCAGAAGGTTCTGACACCAGGCCAGGAGAGCGTCTCTCAGAGTCACCCTCAATCTCCAGTTCAGTCAAGGTCATACTAAAGGGGGGAGGAGGGACAGACACAAAAGAACCTTTACATCAGCAAATGGCTTTGCAAAAAGGGCAGCAAATGCACTCTGAGGCCCACTCTTTAAAGTCAACGGTCACAAGTTCACCTGGAGGCTCCCAGCTCTGCCCACAGCCACCCCCAGGCCCCAGACACTATTCACCTGGAGCCCATGCACTCAGAAAAGCTACAAGGGACCAGGAAGCACACGTGTGTCTCTCTCAGGGTCGGTTCATCATTCACTTCAGGTGGCCACCTGACCTGGGTCAAAGTTGGGGGCTAAGAGGGAGGGCAGCCAGGAAGTCATGAATGAGGGGGCAGTTTCCTGGAGATGGTGGGTGGGAGCAGAAGGGACTTTCTTCAGCAAGGACTGCAAAAGGTCACGGCTGGACTGCTGCTCCTGAGGGCACAGCTCGAAAGGGCTTATCCTTTGGATTTCAGGCTCCCTGGACCCTACCCCAGCCACTCTCCCATCCTCTGGAAGCGGGCGACCTTTCATCTGGGCAGTCACCTAAGTGACTTCAAGGGGAAATGCACCTGGAGCCTCTGGGCCCTAAAATGCTGATCCCCTTTGGATAATGACTGCTCAGGAACCACCCTGGCCAAGCACATTTGCTTTTTTATCCTGAAAGAAAAGAGAGAGAAGCAGGAGGGGAGAGGGATAAAGGTAAGGTGACAGAAGTCCCACTTTTTAACAATTTGTCCTGTGTCCTGCAGCATTTTAAAATTAAATAAATATATTACAATACTATTTTTGGGTTCAATGAACATTTTTGTTGCTCCATTTAGACCAAATTTTTAATCAAGAACCACCAGCCCACCCCACCCTCGTCAATGGTGCCCCACTTAAAATCTGGTCACTTTAGACAAAGGGAAAAAAGAAAAAGATAAAGGGGGGGAAGGGGGCAACATACAGGACTGCTGGCAGGCCAGGTAGATAGATAATAAATGCTACACTGGCATGAGCTAGAAGAATTACCATAATGAGCTACAAATGCCATGGGGGGCTTCAGAAGGATCTTGGAACTATTCCATTGCCTTTACTTTCCTTCCACAAACTGTTTGAAGTCCTCTAGTATATGCCACCAGGAATGAATATAAAGACCAAAACAATGTTTAAAATCAAGCAGAACGTTATCATTCCAATACATAATGTGTACATGTAAGACATGCCAATGGAATAAATATTGTTTATGAGTACATATATAGAAAAAGTACAGAATAGCTTACACAGTCAATTCATGAGCAGGATAAATAAAAATTCATAATGAAATGCAAGTGTGAGCTGCAAATATAATGCTTTATTTCTTAAAGAAAAAAGTGTAAAATGCTTTGAAACTAAGGCCAAACTATTTCTTAGATACTGTTGATGTGCATACTCATACTGAATATTTGTGTGTAATGGAAACACAACATAATTTTTTTTCCAGTGGAAAAAATGAGGGTGGGGGAATTTGCGAGGCAGCTTTTTGTGGTGCCTTTAAAAGAGAAACACTGCCCATGTACTTCCTCCAAAAGCTTTCATCAGCAGGGAAGTGTGATGAGTGCAGGATTTAAATCTCTGACAACAATTACAGTAACCAATGCCCTTTCCTTTGCTCCAGTCTGGGGCTGCCAGACACAAATAACTGACTGTCATCTCTCACGCCCTCAATTACCAAAAGAGAAGGAAAAGACCTCTAAACTTAGAAGAACAGACAATAGTCTTCAAACTATTTTCCTTCTCAGTCTACAAAGGGAGATCAAGTTTTCCTTCCCTTAATATATATCTCATTAAGGCTGAGCCCGGGTGGCATAGTGATTAAGTGCGGGACTGCGGCCCACTGGCTTGGAGGTTCATATACAGCAGCAACTCTCCAGGAGCAAGGCTGGGCCTCCAGAGGGCAGTGATGCCCCCTCAAAAAAAAAAACAAAAAACACACAAATAGATGCTCATTAATACAACAGACAAAAGGAATACAACCACCCCCCCTTCAAATGATTTAGATAACTGAAGACATAAAAAAATGCCTTGAAGAAGAAATGTACCATCTTCCAACAACACAAGCTTTATTGACATTCAAGCCTCCTAAAATAATTCTTGCTCCTATCATTTTCCTTTGAAGACAAAATTCTAAAGACAAACAACCTGCAAGATTCAGATACATCTGTAGAGACTTAAATGGCACACGACGTGTATTCACAGACTTTACAGGTAACTACTGATTTCCAGAAAGTATGATAGATATTAAAATATAATTAACAATAACAAATATGGGCTCTCTCTTCATGGAGCCAAAACATAGCAGAGAAAAACAACAAACAGATAAAAAAACATCTATACAAAGCACTGTGAAGAGCAATCTTTGGGTGGTACAAAGAGTGGGTCCACTCAGCTGAATACTGAAAGCTTGTCCATTCAAATCCATCCAGTTGCCTGGGAAGAAATGGCAGGAGAACCACTTCTGAAAAATCAGTCATTAAAAACCCTATGAAGCCCATGTGTGTACTTGACACATCTGGGGCACCATGAGTCAAGATCAACTTGACGGCAATTGGGTTCTTCAAATGTTTGTTTAGTGCGATGATGGAATTGCTAGTGTGCTTAAGCCTTTAGAGGAGAAACAAACAGTTTGAGATGGAAGAGCTCTCTCATGAGGTGACATTTAAGTAGACACAGGAAACCTCAAAGAGAAGGAGCAGCCACCTGCAGACGAACAGGGGAGGAGGTTGCAAGAAGAAAATTTGAAAGTGATTACACCCAGAGGGGGGAGAGAGTGTCCCGTGAATTCTGGGAGGTGACAGCCTGTGTGCCCGTAGCTGAACGGATGAGTTCGCAATGATAGGAGGTTGGGGTGAAAGTCAGGGGCTAGATCCTGTCCTGCCTGTTCCATGTACCAGCAAGTCAGTAGCGAGTTTCTGGCCAAGGAGCCCATAGTCTGAGACACGTCTTGAGAGGTTAAAACACGTGGAAAAGGATTGAAGGAAGACAAAAGCAGAAGTGGACAAATTGAAAAGTTAGGGGCAAAAGATGATGCCAACACAAATTAAGGTAGTGACTCAAGAGGCGTGTTCTAACAGACTCATTCTACAATTCTCATTTATTTTTAAGCATCTACTGTGAACTTGTGTTGTAGCTGGTGATAATATAGTGAAGAGGGCGGCTAAAAAGGCCTAATTCTTGTTAGGATGACATTTTACTGTAAAGGAGACAAAAATAAAAAAGGAAAAGGAATGAAGAACTATAAAACATTCGCTGATAAGATGGCATGACAGCAATGCAAGAAGATACTATGTGAGGCAAGACTGTGAGGATAGGGGTTCAGAAAGACTAATTCACTTAACCTGGGGGCCTTGGATCTGGGGTCCACTTGCAAAGAAAAGGACAGGAAATACACAAAGAAATTGAATACAGGGAGACAAATTCAAGATCAATCTTAGAACCAGACTTATCTACAACAGTGGTGAAAGAAATAGTGAGTAATTGCTCAAGTTGTGACTTTAGAAATCAGAACTGATGGTGCCATTCTAAAATAGAAGACTAGGACAGAAGCATGTGTGGGAATTTTAAAAATTCAAGGTTTCATTTTAGACATTCTAAATTTGGAAGCCTCAGAGATCTCTTTGAGATATGTGTCTGAATTTAAGGGAAACCTCCGCCCAAGAGAAGCCAATGAGACTCTCCAAGGGGGTGGGCACCGGAGAACAGAACAGGGCGCAGAAGCGTCGAACTCCAAATATTCAAGATCAAGTGGAGGAAGAGAAGTCAAGAGGAAAAGATGAAGGGTTGGTCAGGGAGGTAGAAGGAAAGTAGGGGAGTGTCATTTCATGGGAGCTAGGAAAGACAGTTTCAAGAAGCACTGAGGCAAACTATAGAATGTTGGCTAAAAGCTAGCCAGGATGCTGAAGGGAGTAGGACAGCTGGGACTGTTGAGGACAGACACAGTGGACGATGGAGATTGAAGCAGGAGTCTGATGAGGTAGAAGAGGAAGAGGTAGAGGAGCATGTAGTATAACTATCTCAAGATATTTTTCCATGAATGAGATGTGAGAATAAGATAACCCCAAAACAGCAAGTTCACTCTCCTGGAATCAATGCTGACTCATAATGACTCCTGTGGCTTTTACAAGACTATGACACTTTTTTTCTTTTAAAAAAAAATGTTTTGGGGCTGAGCCCCGGTGGCGTTAAGTGGTTGAGTGCGGGACTGCAGCCTGCAGGCTTGGCAGTTCAAATCTGGTGGCGGCTCTCAGGAGCAGCACTGGGTAGCTCCCATGACCACCAGAGGACAGTGATGCCCCCCCCGCAAAAAATGTTTTTATTATATTTTAGTTTCATTGGCATATAATTTACATTTCATACTATTTAATACTTCAGTCACATCAAGAAGAGTTGTACAATCATCACTACAATAAATTTTAGGACATTTTATTCATTCTTTTTTTTTTTAATCATTTTACTGGCACCTCAAACAGCTCTTCTCACAATCCATGCATGCATCCATTAGGTCCAGCACATTTGTACATTTGTTGCCATCATCATTTTCAAGACATTTTATTCCTACTTGAGCCCTCAGTATCAGCTCCTTGTTTGCACAAGGATGGTGGGTTGATAGGCAGGAAGCCCAGTCTTTCTCCCGAGAAGCTGCTGATGCATGTGCATCACAGATCAAGAGTAGCCGCTACACTCTCAAGG
This sequence comes from Nesogale talazaci, assembly GCA_004026705.1. Lineage (NCBI taxonomy): Eukaryota > Metazoa > Chordata > Mammalia > Afrosoricida > Tenrecidae > Nesogale > Nesogale talazaci. The sequence continues at coordinate 8,606 of PVJH01023628.1, read as the reverse complement.
CCCGCTAGAGGGTGGTAGTGAGTCAAGGGAGAATTGTTTTTCAAAGGAGAAAATTACTAATCCCTCTTTGAGTATAGATGGGGTTGTTCCCAAACAGTGATTCAAACAGACAGTGTCATGGGCACTTCCAGTTCCAATGGGCAAGGCATTCTTTTAGGTGGTGAGGAGGATGTAAGGATGGATACATTCAGCTTTCTCAAGGTGTAAGATTAGCCTCAAAACAAATAGAACAAACTACAAAGGCTCCTTAAGCAGAGACCCCAAACACCAGTACCATTTACATCTGTGCTCACAGCAATGGCATTTTTTTTATCTATGCAAGATTTTCTGTTAACTAAGCAGCCAACATTTTTACTTCGGTTGGGGGGGGGGGGGGGGGGGGCGTTAAAAATGCAATGAATTCATTTGAAAAGGATAGTGCATTTCATGGCTCAGCAATAAACTCTGCATTTACTGATGGAGGCCTGGGAGTCTGAAAAACAAAGAGACCTCCCAAAATTAAAAACTTATTATTTACGCCCAAAAGCTCACAGCCTTAAAAGCCCTAACTAGGGGACACCTGTGGGGATACTTTGAGCCACAGTCAACTCTACAACAACTAATAATAACATGACTAATTCCAATGATCAGAACTAGCAGAAGGGGAGGGAGCAGGCTACAGGCAATTCCTTTTAATAAATCTTTTTATTGGGGGTTCTTATTGCTCTTCTAGTAACCTATACATCAGTTGTATCCAGCACAGTTACAGAGAAAAAAAAAATGTGTGAAGAAATCATGGCAGAAAAATCTAGCATTTCTCATCTCCATTTGAAGTAACGATTACAGTTAGTCTACTATAGAAATGTTCTCATTCTTTCAAATTAGTCTACTGTTCTACCCACACTTTCACTGTTTAAAAAAATGACTTTGCTTAAGTAGAAACCTCTTTTCTACAAATGTCAACAACAACAAACTTCACTTCCACTGAGTTGATTCCAATCCATAACAACCCTCTCACTTCTGGGGAGTCAATTCTCACTCATCGCAACCATCTGGAGAGAGAAGACCAGCCCCAATGGGGTCCTGAAGCTGTCAATCTTTATGGGAGCAGGCAACCTCGCCTTTCTCCAGAGAGCAGCTAGTGAGTTTGAACCCTACCGTGCTACAATGCCCTCTGGTAAAATGGATGCCTGGATATCTGGAGGGTATATCCAAATCAGTCATCTTCCAAGATTCAACTTAAATGTAATTTCCTTCATGGGTCCCTCTTGCTCATCCAAGCAAACCTTGACCTTCCCTTCTGGGATGACTAGAACACCCAGGTCATCTCTGTCAGTCTCACAACACTCACCAAAAACCAACTTTCTGTGTTGTAAGTTGGTCTATAGTCATAGCTAGACAACTAGGTTTGAGGCAAAGCAGAGGGAAGATTTCCTTCAGAAACCACTTCCTAACATCTTTCTACGTCCTCTAGCAGCAGATAAGAAACTCCCAGGGACATTCACCTTCCAACTCGTGGAGGGTGGGAATAGTGATAGTAAGGTTTCCAGTTCCAAACACTCACCTGATAACTCTTTAGCACAGTAGGGTTAAGTACAGGGATTTCAGTGGTCAGAAACATTAAGCAGTTCCAATAGTCATTGTAGCTTGCATTTAAAGTTGAAAATTGTCTTTCTCTTCCTTAGTGTGGGCTTATTAACCTTATGAGTTTCACGAAGTAACAAGAATATGTGTCCTTTCTGCCTTTCCACAGCGAGGATCCAACCAATAACACCAGTGTCTAGGAAGACTGAAAAATGCTGTACCAGTGGCAGGGCACCTTTTCATTACAGCCCCAATGTGCTGCTGCAGCACTGCAAACAGCCTGCTGATTGATGGGCAAGCATCTCAGGAAGCCTTGCAGTCTTGGTGAGAAACGGTGGGCTATTCCCGGCACTTAAGCTTTATGGCACTCAATAGACAGGTCAACTGGATCATTACGGCCAAAGTGCCCTTGCCAAAGCCCTTTTGCCTGAGGCTCTGAGGTGAAGCCTTTGAAACCGTGTGGACATTAATCAAATTGATTTTCCCTGTGAGTACCTGAAACTGATATTAATATGAAAAATGAAATAAATGGGAAATAGAGTGTACCATGCCAACAAACCCGAGTCTTTAATTTCTAAAAGCAGGTAAGTAGCGACTTAATTGTACTTAGGGTGATCACTTTTTTCATAATTTCTCTATTAAAAAGTAATAAGCAGAAAGTGCATACCCCATTTGCTCTAATAAACAATGTTAATACTCTTCAGTCAAAGTTAATATACAGTGAGTTAAAGTTCGATGTGCTATCATAATTTCTCATACATGACCTTTTTTCTCATGTTTCTGCCTCTCTTGCTAACACTCTAGGTATGTGTTTATTAGTTTTTATTAGTATGTGTTTATCTACTTTTTTTCCCTACTTTAAGTCATCCACGATGCCAACTAGCCAAGGTATCCTTGACTGACAGCTAAGGCAGGCAGAGGTGCCTGAAAGACGGTTGTATTACTGTAGGAGTGGGGGAAGCACTATTTGACACTGACTCAACCTGCTTCCTCTCAACCCCCTCCATCTTCTTTCTTAACTCCCCAGGTGTGAGTTCAAAACACTAACCTCCAAATGAGGTTAGCTCGCCCTGTACGTCACCCTTTTTAAAACAGTCATCACATGAATTAGAGTCTAGCCTTCTATCAGCCTTTTTAAGGCTTGCCAAAGTCTGTCTTGTTCGTGGTTTTTTTCACTAGTTTCTGAGAAGAGGCTTCAAAAAATTCATGGAAAAATTATATCTTTTCTTTCTATTTTTACATGAGCTTTCTGAAGTCCCATCTTACCACAGTGCTGTGCATCGGAAAACACTCAAACCTGCCGCCATCAAGTAGATTTTCACATACATGGCCCTGTAGGCTGGAACAAAACTGCCCCATAGGCTTTCCAAGGCTGCCTTACAGGCATAGGACAGAAGCGCCACAAATCTCAGCTGAACAAATTAAATGAAATCAATATACTTCTAACCCCTGTGATGAAAAAAAAATATATATATATATATATATATATATATATATATATATATATATATATATATATATATCAGTGTGACAGATGAATTTATGTCAACTGGGCACTCCTGGCGAGGGGTAGAGTCAAACCTGTCAATCAGGTCATAGCCTGATACTCTCTCCTTGGGGGATGTGATCTTCTTCTAAGTCGGAGACCCTGACACCCACCTTCTCTTTCTCTCCCCCATTGCCTTCCTTTTTGCTGGAGAGCCTAGGAGCCCTGCCATGTCTCAGCCATACTTGGAGCACATGACTGCACCCAGAATCTTCCTGGGTTCTGCATCACTGCAGGTGGCTGCAGAGTTTGAACAGTGACTTATGGACTAGGGGGGCCTATGGACTTGAGTTGGGCGGGATTGGGATCGTTTTTTTCATACATAAGTTCCTCTTGATACAAAGCTCTTTCTCAGGACATATGTGAGTGATAATGCATGTGTTTCTCTGTCAACTTGCCCTAACACAACCAGCAGGGAGCCAGGGGGAAAGTGCATGTTCTTTTTCTTCTCTAACTAAAAAGTAAAGAAGACTCCAAGTGAAATTAAAAGAATGCTGGGCAGCGTGATGGTGGGGAAAACTTAAATGAAGGTAAGTTTTATTTCACTAAGTCAGCATTTGAAACCACCCATTTATGCCAACCCTTTCTCGTGCATAGGCTGCCACTTTTGCCCTTGAAAAATTGGTAACGGGTAGGCAGAAAACCAGGAACTATAAATTATCATAGAATGTCTTCCTGAAAGAGTCATCTGACCAAGCTGTGATGACCACGTTCCTAGGGCAGATGAAGCAATGTGTGTGGACACAGTGCACTGTCCAAGCTGCAGTGGACTATAGGGGAAAGCACAGGACCTGGCAGTGTTTCACCCCACTGTGCGAACAACAAAACTGGCTCAATAATCACACCCAAAAATGGTGATGAGAGAACTGACCAGTATAGGGAGTGCCATCTCTACCAAGCAGAATAGCATTCCCTCAGCTGTCCAAGCAGACATGATCAAATACTCTTCTTTAAAAAAATTAATCTTATTTGTATGATTGAAAATATACACAGAACAGCTATCAAGTCAACCATTTATAGATGTGTAATTCAAGTGACTCTTCTTTTAAAAAATAGTCTTGGGCTGAGCCCCGGTGGCATAGTGTTTGTGAGCAGGACTGTGGTCCACTGGGCTGGTGGTTCAAATCCAGCAGTAGCTCTCCAGGAGTAAGGCTGAGCCACCTATTCCCACCAGAGGGCAGTGATTCCCCCCCAAAAAAAAATAAAAAATAGTCTTAATTGTAAGAGAAAATACACAGAACATCTATCAAGTCAACCATTTCTGCATATGTAATCCAGTTACAATGAATACATGCCTCAAGTTGTGCAATAATCCCTTCCCTCCCTTTTGGAGTCATTCCTCCCTCCATGACAAACCTCACAGCTTCTGATCTGTCTCTGAGTTGCTGTTGTCCATGGGATCCCATTTAGATTGTTCAAGAGAGTGCAAAGCTTACAGCAGACATTCTTGACTAATTGAGCCAAACAATTGCTTGCTTAAAAGTAGAGTTCCAGGACATTTTTTTGTTTGATGTTAAAGGTTTAAAGATGATCTCAGGACACCAGGTTGAGTGTTCATCCAGTCTCATTGGCTTTAGAAAGCATCAATTGCATGGGAACTTGGAATTCTGTCATGCATCCCCCTGCTTTGGTTTGAACTTCTTCTGTAGTGTCTTTGATCCAAACATTCAGTAATGGTAGCCAGTCTCTACCCAGATCCTCCTAGAAATGTTTTCACTTGGACATAGCCATTGGATCCTTTTCAACACTATTTCAGAATGCTATTACCAAAAGTCCAGAGCTTGAAGAGGTAATGAAATATATTTGAAATCCCTGTTAAAATTTTCTGAAAGACCGTGCTCTCACCCTTATCAAACCTTAGATTTAAAAATAATCATTGATTTTATTTCTAAGGTTCCCTTATCATATATGTCAATGATTCAAGCAATAATAAGAAATCAAAATGAAGATGAAAAAAGAACTATTTTTTTTTACTATCTTGAATTGATTTCACATTGACTCGAGGCCATTCCCTGTCTCAGACCAAGTTAGGGCCAGCGATTGACTCAGATGGACTCTGAGCAACATTACTTTCTACCCATGGATGCTCTGTGAGTCAAAGGAGGGAGAGAAGGGACAAGTGGCAGTCACCTCATCTGGTGTCAATTTGGGGTTTAAGAGTGTAGGGGTGGAGTCTAGTCTGTCATTCTGGAGATAGTCAATGAGACCTCTGTGTGAGAATGGCCTTCTGAGAATTCTGGGAAATTCTTTCTTGGAGACAGAGACACTCTCCCTCTCAGTTCAATTCCTTGGAGACTTCCTCCTGACAATACTCACTGCCTGAGACACTCAACTGAAAAGACTGGCTGCCGGTGAGACATCCCTGCAAAGCCACATTGACTAAACCTGATGCGGCAAGAAACCTGGACCTAGAGTAGCCACACGAAGACTTCTGTCAGTGCTATGATGATCATAGAGAATCCAAAGAATGTCTACCCACTGGCTTGTGATCATCCTGTATTTAGCATCATTGCATGTGTTTTGTGAGTCTGAAGAGGACTTTGTAGATTGCTGTCAGGCACGAGCTAACATTGGACTGGGCTGTGATGTTTCCTTAGTGTACAAATGCTCTTTATAGAAAACTCTCTCTTATACACATATGCATGTTGATGGGTTTGTGTCTCTAGTCTACTCGGATTTACACAGGACACCTCATTCAAAATTCACTTCCAGGAAGTTCATGTGACTCTAGAAACCCTGTAGGACAACGTAACTCTTCCCCTGTTGGGTTCAGGGGCTATAACTCTCTGGAGGGTGGAAACCTTCATCTTTCTTCCGTGATGTAGCTGGTGAGCTTGAACAGCCGACCTTGTGGTTAGCAGCCGAGTGTGTAACCCATGAGACTGGGTCACTCGGACAGCACTCTAGATATGCCTCCTTCAAGAATGTTCAGGAGAATCAGTTCAAAACTCTACAAACAGTCAGACAAGCTTCATTCTGACGTGTGTGTGTGTGTTCAATGTCTCCCTGGAATATCTGGTATTTAGAAATTGGTCAACAAGCATGGTTACATTGTAGGGAATAAGAGTAAGACAGATAGTGCTTTTGAAGAAAACAGAATGGAATGCTGTACGTCATTTAACCAAGGTATCCCTGGGTAGTGCAAACAGGAAATGTGCTCAGCTCTAAAGGAAAAGGTTGGAGGTTCTGGTCCACCCAGAGTTATCTGGGAAGAAAGGTCTGATGATCTACTTCTGAAAAATCTGGTCATGACAATCAGATGGAGCACAGCTTGACTCTGACATATATGGGGGGCTTGAAGTTAGAATCAACTAACTTAATTAACAGTAAATGATTTACTGGAGGGGGTAGTGGAAACTACAGGGAAAAAGAGCTAAGGTCCACACCTAGTTTTATACCTAATTTGGTGTATTTATTGTTTTATGACCAAAATACCAAATTGTCACAAATCGAGTCGCTTAAAAACCACCCAAATGCCTTCTCTTAAAGGTCTATATTGCTTCACAGTTCCTTTTTTTTTTTTTGCCCCATTTTATGCAGGTGTTTGAGGTTTATGCACTCCAGCAAGCAGTGCCTCCCATGACAAATGGTAGGAGCCAGTGCAACAGCAGCAGCACCCTCTCTCTGTCCTACCCTCTAATCAAGCCCAGGGGGTCAACATTCCCTGACTCCAGCTGCCCAGCCTCAGCTAAGGTGCAGACAGGCTGCAAGGGGCTGGAAGGGAAAAACTACTTCCTTTTTCCAGCTTTTAAGGATGTCCACATCCCATGCCCTCTCCTTCCTGCCTCTTCAAAGCCTACAATGCTGTGTCTCTCCAACTTTCCCACTAGTCTCACTTCTCTCTCTGACTCAGACAGGAAAGCTTCTTTGTTGTGAAGGACCTAGGTCAGGGGTCAGCAAACTCTCGAGACAGAAGAGCCATTTTTGTCCCTCCTAACAACTTTAAAATCACTCAAGAGCCTTAAATATGCTTTTCCAAACAAATGAAATTGCGGTGATCTGAAATAATAACCTTCAAACGTTTCAATGTTACTTCAGAGCCGCAAGTTCACACTGAAAGAGCTGCTCGGGGAGCGGAAGTTTACTGACCATGGTTCTAGGTGTTTAGGTTGGCCCCATCCAGATAGCCCCTGATAACCTCAAAGCCTTTCATTTAATCACACCTGCAAAGTCTCTTTTGAGATATAAAATTCTGAAGTGACTGATCATGGTTTCCAGGGATGGGTAAGATGCTGATGTCTTGGGGAAGGAATGCTTGAAGCAACCTTCACAAAGAGCTTCCTTCTCTCTGCCACACCCCACCTGGCCAAAGGAAAGGTCTGCATGATTTCTTCAGTTTCCACTTTATGCAGGTTTCAGCCAGCAGCTCCTCACATCACAAATGATAGATGTTGGAGAACAGCTCCACCTGCACTCTGCTCACCCCTCTAGCCACGCAAACTGGTCCATCTGGCAATGGTCAAACAATTACATGGAGAAGTAAGTCAGCCAAATGGGTCCGTGGGGAGGAATGACAATAAGTCAATTATAAATCCACTTTGAGTCTCCGAAGCAAATGAAAAGGGGTGAATGCTGCTTATTACAGCACTGTCAAGTACTGACTCCAAGTTGACCCACGGCGTGACTACTGTTATCAACCAACTGCCCCTCAGCCATCTGTTCAGATTCCTTATGTCGTCCTCCTGAGGTGTCCTCTCCCAGAGAGCCCAGAAGGATGCGAACTTACTGCTGTCTCATTCAGAAAGGTGCTTTAGAATTAATTCTGGGCATAAAAACTGAGGAATCAGGTCTATTAATAACTCATTTTTACTTCAAGTATAAAGTACACCATTAAGTATTAATAGTATTTTTGTTTTGTTGTGGGTATTTCCTTTGTACAAACCCTGACCCGAAGCAGTATTTCCTGTGCAATAACTACATCTTCCTTTTGGGCCCCTCAGTTGCAGTGAGAAAATGACCTCCACCCATTACTGTGCTGGAGCCCAGTGCATTCTCCAAAGAAGTCAAGTGCACACATGACAAAATGAAGGGTGGGGGGAGGTAGGGGGTGGAGAATTAACCTCCTATTTCTAGTCTCTTGATAAGTCTGAAGTTTGGTTTTAAATTTCTCTCTAATATAAACAGGAACCAGACTCAATGTCAAAATAGAGTCTTTCTTGGCACCTCTTAGCACCAACACAAGCACAAGTTAGCATAAATACTTAGCAGAGAGTGAAGCTATCTTAACTCTGAGATACTTCTGTCCCAAAGTCATTGAGCAGGCATTCGTATTTGTGCTCACTTAAGGCAGCTGCTAATTTTACACACACCCTACAAGTACTATTTCCCTTAAAGAAATAAAATGTCATTTGTGAAGCCAGACAAGGAAGCAGTCTGTGTTCGTGCTGCATAATTACAACTCTTTGACCAATGACCAAACCCGCCCTGCAAGGCACGTGTGTCCTCGTCTCCTTCAGAGGCTGCCTCAGAAAAACTATTCTTAGAGGATGGGAACCCC